>QNTS01010954.1:22394-35671 GCA_003317085.1 Hucho hucho
TTGTTCACCTAGAGGAGACCTGTTGTTCACCTAGAGGAGACCTGTTGTTCACCTAGAGGAGACCTGTTGTTCACCTAGAGGAGACCTGTTGTTCACCTAGAGGAGACCTGTTGTTCACCTAGAGGAGACCTGTTGTTCACCTAGAGGAGACCTGTTGTTCACCTAGAGGAGACCTGTTGTTCACCTAGAGGAGACCTGTTGTTCACCTAGATAAGAAATGGAATGAAGTCGCCACTCCACTGAGTTCCCCAACGATGGTAAATCCGCACACGAGTTTAGCCTGCCTGGCACATGTGTCGCTCAGAGACCGATGTTAGCTGTTCCCTTCATAACAAGATATTTCTCGCCAAAGTAAAGTTGCCGGGAGTGAACTCCTCCTTGGCAGTAGTCCTGGTGGAGAGAGAGGTTCAAGAGAAGTGAGGTCACCCAACCCAGGAAGTCTCATGAGGCAGCGGCCAAGTCGGCACTAGCACAAATCACGGAGGCCATGAGCATGAGATGGACATCATAGACGCAAAATGCAGAGGCAGTAACGAAAGCCGTTCCCATGGTGAGGGCCGCTCAGGTCACAAAGACCATTATTAACAAGCCATAGATTAGTAGTGCTCCGCTGTCTGAGCCCGACAACAGCTGGGCTGAGTGCTCCGCTGTCTGAGCCCGACAACAGCTGGGCTGAGTGCGCCGCTGTCTGAGCCCGACAACAGCTGGGCTGAGTGCGCCGCTGTCTGAGCCCGACAACAGCTGGGCTGAGTGCTCCGCTGTCTGAACCCGACAACAGCTGGGCTTGAGTGCCCGCTGTCTGAGCCCGACTGTCTGCACAGATCAACCAGTCGATGTACATTCGGGTATGTATTCAAACCACTTGACTTTTTCCACATTTTGTTACGTTATAGGATTATTCAGAAATTGATGTAATATTTTTGTTCTTCCTCAATCGACACACAATACCCCATAATGACAAAGCAAAAACATGTTTCTAGAAATGTTTGACATTTTTGTTAAATATAAACCTTATTTACGTAAGTATTCAGACCCTTTTGCTATGAGACTCGAAATTGAGTTCAGGTGCATCCTGTTTCCATTGATCATCCTTGAGACGTTTCTACAACTTGATTGGAGTCCACCTGGTGGTAAATTCAATTGATTGGACATGATTTGGAAAGGCACACACCTGTATAAATAAGGTCCCACAGTTGACAGTGCATGTCAGAGCAAAAACCAAGCCATGAGGTTGGAGGAATTGTCTGTAGAGCTCAGGGACAGGATTGTGTCGAGGCACAGATCTGGGTAAGTGTACCAAAGGTTTCTGCAGCATTGAAGGTCCCCAAGAATACAGTGGTCTCATCATTCTTAAATGGAAGAAGTTTGGAACCACCAAGACTCTTCCTAGAGCTGGCCGCCCAGCCAAACTGAGGGCTTGGGGGAGAAGGGCCTTGGTCAGGGAGGTGACCAAGAACGCGACGGTCACTCTGACAGAACTCCATATTTCCTCTGTGGAGATGGTTGTCCTTCTGGAAGGTTCTCCCATCTATGCAGCACTCCACCAATCAGTACATTACCACATGACAGCCCGCTTGGACATTGCCAAAAGGCACCTAAAGGACTCAGACCATGAGCAACAAGATTCTCTGGTCTGATGAAACCAAGATTGAACTCTTTGGCCTGAATGCCAAACGTCACATCTGGAGGAAACCTGGCACCATCCCTACGGTGAAGCATGGTGGTGGCAGCATCATGCTGTGGGGATGTTTTTCAGCAGCAGGGACTGGGAGACTAGTCAGGATCGAGGGAAAGATGAACAGAGCAAAGTACAGAGATCCTTGATGAAAACCTGCTCCAGAGAACTCCGGACCTCAGACTGGGGCAAAGGTTCACCTTCCAACAGGACAACGACCCTAAGCACACAACCAAGACAATGCAGGAGGGGCTTGGGGACAATTTTAGAATAAGCCTGTAACATAAAATGTGGATGGGAAAAAATCAAGGGGTCTGAATACTTTACGAATGCACTGTGTCAGGACTCTTAAACCTCTCTCCATAGCATCTCTCCAGCAGGGAGGGCTGGGGCTGCTTTGGCACACTTGGCGAATGTCCATGGGGTCAGGGACAGACCGAATGGCAAGGTGAGATATCTGTAGGCTATGCCTGTGTGCAGGATAAACTCAGTTATCTCCCGTGTTATCTCCGAAGGATAAACTCCTTGAGGTCTAGTGACCCTAAGACGCCAGGACTGGGCGTGTGTGTTAAACTGCCAGAACATTGATCAGAGGGAGTAGGCCTACTGAAACATTGATCAGAGGGAGTAGACCTACTGGAACATTGGGAGCATTTTGTAACTGAACTAAATGACTACCGCCCCGTAGAACTTACTTCTGTCATCATGAAGTGCTTTGAGAGGCTAGTTAAGGATCATATCGCCTCCACCTTATTGGCCACCCTAGATCCACTTTAGTTTGCATACCACCCTAACAGGTCCACAGACGATGCAATCGTGGAAACCCCGGCTATTAGTGGGACACTAAAGCAGTGAAGCTAGCGGTGGGGACCGAGCAGTGAAGCTAGCGGGCCAACAGCACTAATTGCGTGCAAGCTAGGCTACAGGAATTGAAGCTAGCTGACGACAAAGTGAAGCAGGAGTTAGCGGAGTTCCTGTCAATAGAAAAGAAGCCACTCAACGCCCTGTGATGGAGTGGTAACAGTTAGCAGCTCTCCTCAGAAAACGTAGCTTTTAAAAACGGTCTCATAATGAAACACTAGACTCGTGAAGAGGCAACCAGAGCGTTGTGGGTACTATACAGATACGTTGGGCTCACGGCCACAAAGATTTGATTGGCCGGTTAGGCGTGATTGAATAAGGTTTCTGCGAATAGGACACAGAGCCGACTGAAAGAACCTGGCTGAGCAGAGACCTGTGCAAAAGAAACAACAGAAAAAGAGCGAGGAGAGAACAGAGCAAGAGAAAACGAAAAAGACATACGGTAGAAAGAATGAAGACAGTGTTTAGCATTGAGGGACTACGCCCAATGCTCAGTACCTGGACGGAGCCCCCCAGCCCATCAGCTGTTAGATGGGACCCCAGCAGCTCCCTATTGGTCACTGGAGTGGGCTGGGACTCACTTCCCTTTGGTTCTGGCGACTGGTGCGACAGCAAGGGAAGAGAGGGCAGGACAAAGGGGGAGGGATGGAGGGAGGGCAGGACAAAGGGGGAGATGGTAAAGGAGGAAGGAGTGTAAAAGAAGGAAAGAAACAAAACAATTAAGAGGTTGTGTCTTTTCTCTCTCGTGCAGAACCAGTTAGACAGCTACTTAGACACTGCTCAACTAGAGGACAGAGACAGACCCGAGGGGCGGTGACGTGGGAGGAAAAGAGTGCACGAGAGGACTACATGACAGAAGACTACACGTGACATGCAGAAGCACAAACGGCTGAACAAGCTGATTGTCTGAGACCAGTCTGTTCCTGGTCTCTTTAATATAGCCTGGATACCAGTCTGTTCCTGGTCTCTTTAATATAGCCTGGATACCAGTCTGTTCCTGGTCTCTTTAATATAGCCTGGATACCAGTCTGTTTCTGGTCTCTTTAATATAGCCTGGATACCAGTCTGAGTTGGCAAAAGCACCAACGGATCTGGACCAGGCTACAGTTGAGTTAGTAACACTAAATGTCAAATTCAGATAAATGACATTTGTGAAATTTGAATGAAAAAAAAAAAAAAAAAAACATTGGAGCTTTTTTCCTCAGAACATTCTTCTGTCAGTTTTGCTATAAGTTAGTCTATCAAGAGAGACTGAAGTAGCTGTTCTTCATCAAGGACTGGGTATTCAGTGTGTGTGTCCTACCTGGTTTTTGGTCTGCTGCGCTGCCTTGCTGCTGGACTGTAGAAGGGTCTCACTGGGGACTGGACCAATGGGAGTGGGCTGAGGAGAGAGGTTAAAGATCATCATTAACCAAACAGTAATTGCTGTTACCTTTTTTATAAACCCTCTTAACTTAGGTTGTGTACACTCTGTTCATAAGAGCAGGGCCACATCGGAAACCATACCCTATTCCCTGTTCATAGTGCGATCACTTCAGCCAAGTCAAGTGCACTACATAAAGTATCCAAAATATAGCGCGAATCCCATGTATATCAATGATACGCATGTTGATAAATGAGGCCCGTTGTCCTGCAGAGAGTAGAGATATGGACTGACCAGTGGCTTGCCGACCCAGTCGTACTCATAGTCAAAGACGTAGCCGTTGCGATCGAAGAGGTCGGTGAAGAGTTTCCGTAAGTCGTTGTAGTCCGGCTTCTCCGAGAAGTCCAGAGAAACCACATCACGCATGTAGGTGGCCATCTCTTCAGCAAGGAGAAAAAAAACACATTAAATACAGGTAGGAAAAACACAAACAATTAAATATCTCTCCAATATTTCAGGTGTTATGTAGTTATTTACTCCTAACCAAGAGGCTAACCTAAAGTACTGAAAGGAACTAGTAGTGGGATAGATAGAAGCACAAAGAGAAGAGACCCATACCTGGGAAGTTCTCACACAGCACCTCGATGGGTGTGGCACTCTTGGTGTCACGTATCTTCTCATAGCGCTCCTTCAGAGTGTCTGCCTGGGGGGGGGGGNGGAACCACGCACTGGCACACGGAACCACGCACTGGCACACGGAACCACGCACTGGCACAGGGAACCACGCACTGGCACAGGGAACCACGCACTGGCACAGGGAACCACGCACTGGCACACGGAACCACGCACTGGCACAGGGAACTACGTAACGTGCAGCAGGTGGTCGAGTTCAGACATTCATGTGGCGAGATGGAGATAAGCGCCTGAAGGCTGCGTGTCTGTCTGGACTGATAAAGTAGTGAGGACGTGGTCCAGCCGACAGACACAGCTACCGGTCAGACTAACATGATACTAACTGGATCTTTGAGCAACACCTGCTCGTCGAACATCTCATTCCAACATCATGGTTCCCCCCCCCCTTTTGCTGCTATAACAGCCTCCTCTCTTCTGGGAAGGCTTTCCACTAGATGTTGGAACATTGCTGCGTGGAATTGCTTCCATTAAGGCACTGATGTTGGGCGATGAGGCCTGGCTCGCAGTCAGCGTTCTAATTCATCCCAAAGGTGTTCGATGGGGTTGAGGTCAGGGCTCTGTACAGGCCAGTCAAGGTCTTTCACACTAATCTCAACAAACCATTTCTGTATGGACTTTGCTTTGTGCACGGGGGCATTGTCATGCTGAAACAGGAAAGGGCCTTCCCCAAACTGTTGCCACAAAGTTGGAAGCACAGAATCTTATAGAATGTCATCGTATGCTGTAGCATTAAGATTTCCCTTCACTGGAACTAAGGGGCCTAGCCCAAACCATGAAAAACAGCCCCAGACCCTTATACACCAAACTTTACAGTTGGCACTGGGGCAGGTAGCGTTCTCCTGGCATCCGCCAAAACAAGATTCGTCCGTTGTACTGCCAGATGGTGAAGCGCGATTCATCACTCCAGAGAACGTGTTTCCACTGCTCCAGAGTCCAATGGCGGTGAGCTTTACACCACTCCAGCCGATGCTTGGCATTGAGCACGGTGATCTTAGGCTTGTGTTCAGCTGCTTGGACATTTCATTAACTTCCCGTCTGGCAGTTTGGAACTCGAGTGTTGCAACCGAGGACAGACCATTTTTCACAAAGCGGTCCAGATCTGTGAGCTTGTGTGGCTTACCACTTAACGGCTGAGCCGTTGTTGCGCCTAGACGTTTCCACTTGTTGGAAAGGTAGCATCCTATGGCAGGGCCACGTTGAAAGTCACTGAGCTCTTCAGTAAGGCCATTCTACTGCCAATGTTTGTCTATGGAGATACCAGTATGTTTCAATTATATACACCTCTCATTAACTGGTGAGGCTGAAACAGCCCAATCCATTCATTTTTAGGGGTGTCCACATACTTTTGTCCAGTATTTGGAAAGTATTCAAACCTCATGACTTTTTCCACTTTTTGTTACGTTACAGCCTTATTCTAAAATTGATTAAATCGTTTGTCGATTTTTTGCAAATGTATTCAAAAAAAAAAAACTGAAATATCACATTTACATAAGTATTCAGACCCTTTACTCGGTACTTTGTTGACTTTTGGCAGTGACTACAGCCTCGAGTCTTCTTGCGTATGACGCTACAAGCTTGGCACACCTGTCTTTGGGGAGTTCCTTCCATTCTTCTCTGTAGATCCTCTCAGGCTCTGTCAGGTTGGATGGGGAGCGTCGCTGCACAGCTATTTACAGGTCTCTCCAGAGATGTTAGATCGGGTTCAAGTCCAGGCTCTGGCTGGGCCACTCAAGGACATTCAGAGACTTGTCCTGAAGCCACTCCTGCGTTGTCTTGGCTGTGTGCTTAGGGTTGTTGTCCTGTTGGAAGGTGAAACTTCACCCCAGTCTGAGGTCCTGAGTGCTTTGGAGCAGGTTGTCATCAAGGATCTCTGTACTTGGCTCCGTTCATCTTTCCCTCGATCCTGACTAGTCTCCCAGTCCCTGCAGCTGAAAAACATCCCCACAGCATTGATGCTGCCACCACCATGCTTCACCATAGGGATGGTGCCAGGTTTCCTTCTGACGTGACGCTTGGCATTCAGGCCAAAGAGTTTCAGACTATGAGAATCTTGTTTCTCATGGTCTGAAAGTCCTTTTAGGCGCCTTATGGCAAACTCCAAGAAGGCTGTCATGTACCTTTTACTTAGGAGTGGCTTCCATCTGGCCACTCTTCTCTACTACAAAGGCCTGATAGGTGGAGTGCTGCAGAGATGGGAGAATCTTCCAGAAGGACACCATCTCCCTGGAGCTCTGTCAGAGTGACCATCAAGTTCTTGGTCACCTCCCTTCTCCCGATTGCTCAGTTTGGCCAGGCGGCTAGCTCTAGGTTCAATTCTTGGTGGTTCCAAACTTCTTCCATTTAAGAATGATGGAGGCCACTGTGCTCTTGGGGACCTTCAATGCTGCAGACATTTTTGGTACCCTTCCCCCAGATCTGTGCTTCGACACGATCCTGTCTCAGCTTTACGGACAAGTCCTTCCACCTCATGGCTTGGTTTTTGCTCTGACATGCACTGTCAAATGTGGGACCTTAAATAGACAGGTGTGTCCCTTTCCAAATCCATGTCCAATCAATAGAATTTACCACAGGTGGACTCCAATCAAGTTGTAGAAACAGCTCAAGGATGATCAATGGAAACAGGATGCACCGGAGCTCAACTTCGAGTCTCGTAGCAAAAGGGTCTGAATACTGATGTAAATAAGGTATTTCTGTTTTTAGTTTTAACACATTAGCAAAAGTTTTTAAAAACCAATTTTTGCTTTGCCATTATGGGGAATTGTGTGTAGATTGATGAAGGAAAACATTTATTTTAGAGTGACGCTATAACTGTAAAAGTCAAGGGGTCTGAATACTTTCCAAATGCACTGTATATATAGTGTACAGACTTAGGGGACTTTTTTAGTGCGTTTCTGTGGTCTTGTTCCTGTATCCTCACGGGGACCTGAAATTCCCAAAAAGACGGTAAAACAAGGAAAATTCTCCCTGGTGGGGACATTCCACATCTCTATGAGGAAAAATGCTACCTTAACACCTAAACCTAAACGCTAAAGTTAAGGTTAGGATCAGGTTAGTAAAACAAGTGTGTTTGTTCCTACCTTCAGGCCTTGCCAGGGCAGACTGCCTCGCAGGAAGTACATGAACATGTAACCCAGAGCTACCAGGTCATCTCTCCTGCTTTGTTCTACAGAGAGGAAACACACACAGCTCCAGAAACATCTTCAAACACAGGAACAAATTGAGTTCTAACTAATCCTGACAATACTAACTATCGAACAATCATTATTAACCCTGACTCAAAGATGGGCCACAGAAAATGTCATATGTAATAGCTCGTTTCTCAGATCCAGGTTAAACCTACTCCTGGACTTTCAACTAGCCCTGTGAAACTAACCCGAAAATAGTTGGACAACAGAGGCGCAGTGTCAAATTGAGGATTTTCAACAACTACAAACATTTTTGGATCAGAATTGATTAAACATGAGATTCCTCAGGCTTAACGTAAACACACACAGACAGAAAACACACACCTGGCTTGATGCGGTCCAACAACTTGAACTGATACTAACCATCGAGACTTCCACTGATAATAAGGGATAGGTTTGAATTTCCTAAACTCAACACAACTGATTGGCTCAAACGCATTAAGGAGGAAAGAAATTCCATTGAAATGCATTCCAGGTGACTACCTCATGAAGCTGGTTGAGAGAATGCCAAGAGTGTGCAAAGCTGTCATCAAGGCAAAGGGTGGCTACTTTGAAGAATCTCAAATATAAAGAGGCACTGTTGTGCCAAACTTGATGATTGAGTTGGAGGCGTGCTTGGCCACGCAGTCATGGGTGAGGGCTGAGAACGCACCCTTGTGGGGCCCCAGTGTTGAGAATCAGCGGGGTGGAGATGTTGTTTCCTACACTCACCACCTGGGGGCTGCCAGTCAGAAAGTCCAGGACCCAGTTTCACAGGGCGGGGTCGAGAAATGCTGCTGAAATGTCTCTAAGCTATATGAAATGTCTCTAGGATAAATAGGCCTACCTGCTGCTGAAATGTCTCTTTAGGCTACCTGCTGCTGAAATGTCAATATTTATTTTACCTTTATTTTACTAGGCAAGTCAGTTAAGAACAAATTCTTATTTTCAATGACTGCCTATGAACAGTGGGTTAACTGCCTGTTCAGGGGCAGAACGACAGATTTGTATCGTGTCAGCTCGGGGATTTGAACTTGCAACCTTTCGGTTACTAGTCCAACGCTCTAACCACTAGGCTACCCTGCTACCCTATATAGGCCTACCTGCTGCTGAAATGTCTCTATAGGCTTTATAGTCCTACCTGCTGCTGAAATCTCTCTCCAGGCTTTATATAGGCCTACCTGCTGCTGAAAATGTCTCTTTAGGCTCTATGTATGCCTACCTGCTACTGAAATGTCTATATAGGCCTACCTGCTGCTGAAATGTCTAGGCTTTATAGTCCTACCTGCTGCTGAAATGTATTTATAGTCCTACCTCTGCTGAAATGTCTGTGTGAAGCCTACCTGCTGCTGAAATGTCTTTATAGGCTATATAGGTCTACCTGCTGCTGAAATGTCTATATAGGCCTACCTGCTGCTGAAATGTCTCTTTAGGCTATATAGGCCTACCTGCTGCTAAAATGTCTCTATAGTCCTACCTGCTGCTGAAATGTCTCTAGGCTACCTGCTGCTGAAATGTCTCTAGGCTATATAGGCCTACCTGCTGCTGAAATGTCTCTCTAGGCTATATAGGCCTACCTGCTGCTGAAATGTCTCTATAGGCTATATAGGCCTACCTGCTGCAGAAATGTCTCTCTAGGCGCTATATAGGCCTACCTGGCTGATGTAGATTGTTTGTTTTGTTTTACTTGCTAGTGCGCTATGGGACTAGGACATCCCTGCCGGCCAAACCCTCCCCTAACCCGGACGACGCTGGGCCAATTGTGTGCCCCGCCCCATGGGTCTCCCGGTCGCGGCCGGCTACGACAGAGCATGGTTCTAACCCAGGATCTCTAGTGGCACAGCTAGCACTGCGATGCAGTTCCTTTATTGACCACTGTGCCACTGTGGAGGCCATAGATTGTTATTTGATTGACAAAATATGTAAAAACTATTTCTAAATAAATTGTATCAATTTGACAGTAAGAACCCTGCTGGTCATTGTGCTTGAATCCAATTGAAATTCACAGCTCCACTGAGGGACCTTACAGGTGTAGGGCACAGAGATGAGGTAGTCATTCAGAAATCAGGTTAACCACAATTATTGCACACAGATGGAGTCCATGCAACTTATTATGGGACTTGTTAAGCAAATTTAGACTCCTGAACTTGTTTAGGCTTGCCATAACAAAGTGGTTGAATACTTATTGACTCAAGAAATTTCAGCTTTTCATCTGTTATTAATTTGTCAAATTTTCTCAAAAACAATTCCTCTGACATTGTGGTATTGTGTTTAGGCCAATGACAAAAAAAATCTCATTTTAATAAATTTTCAATTCAGGCTATAACACAATGTGGAAAAAGTCAAGGTGAGTATTGATGCTCATGTAGGGTGTGGTTCCCGTCAGGCTGTTTACCTTTACCCAGGTGAGTATTGATGCTCATGTAGGGTGTGGTTCCCGTCAGGCATTTTACCTTTACCCAGGTGAGTATTGATGCTCATGTAGGGCGTGGTTCCCGTCAGGCTGTTTACCTTTACCCAGGTGAGTATTGATGCTCATGTAGGGCGTGGTTCCCGTCAGGCTGTTTACCTTTACCCTGGTGAGTATTGATGCTCATGTAGCGTGCGGTGCCAGTCAGGCTCTTGTTCTCCCTGTAAGGAATGTGTTTCTTGGTCTCAGGGTCGATGTACTCTTTGGCCAGGCCGAAGTCGATGATGTGGATGATGTGCTGCCGCTTGCTGCCGGGCCGGCCAACCAGGAAGTTCTCTGGCTTCACGTCCCGGTAGATCAGACTCCTGGTATGGACGAACTCCATCAGCGTGATCTGGGGGAGGGAGGAGATGGGAGGAGGAAGACGAGACAGACAGGGTGAGAGAGAGAGAAGCTATTTTAAAGCCAAGAAGAAAAATATATTACAACGATATGTTTTACTTTATAAGGACTGAATGCAAAGTTAAGGCTACCAAACTTCCTAGGACAGAAGAGACACAACTTCAATTAGCACTGAGGTGTGAAGTGAGAGGTGTCAAAGCCCTTGAGCCCAACAACTGCAGGAGTCTCAAAGCCTCCCCCACCCAAATGTAGAGGCCTTTGAAGCCCCCTCCCGCTGTTCAGAGGTCATTACAATACAGTATAAGTCTGGAACAGTATTGGTACAGGGCAACCCCAAACAGTTTCAGCTGGACTTTCACCTAATCAAAGAATTAGCTCAGCAGGAGAAGCTCTCCCTTGAGAAAGATACCCCCACCCCGAGCCGGTCAGACCAGACCTCTTCATTATGTAACCCCACAGACGAGCAACCCCAAGCAGAAAGACAACTTCCCAGCACAGAGTACTACACTCATGGAAATGAAGGATAAATTCACCCAGCCGGAGGTAAGACAGGTGGAGCTGGAACAGCAGGTAAACACACTCCAGTCAGCACAAAAAAATTGTTGAGCTCAACAACAACCTCTCAACCAGAAACCGGAGAGCTGGAGCTGGAGAGAGACATATCTGCACTCTGGACTTTGGTGAGACAACATCAACAGGAGAAGGAGCAGGAACAGAACACTAGAGGAGAGAATCAGACTGCTGGAGGAGACGGTGAGGGGGACGGCGTATGACAGAGAACAACCCATTAGAGAGCTGGCCACCCCCGCAGAGAAGCCAGCAGAACAGCCCACCTCAGCCCCCGACCCTATCCTCAACACCACAGCAGGACAGACAAATGAAGAACCCCAAGCCCAGGGGATCCCACCCCCTCTGAGCGCACCCCCCCCCCACACCCACTGAGGACATACAAGACACAGATTGTACTCCTTATGGACTCAAACAGGAAATATATTCAAGAAAATAAACTTTTTCCCAAACAGTGTCTGAATTCCAGTGTCCAAACACCCAGCACCTAGACCGTCTGTCCGAGGACCAACTAGGGTTACCCAGCCACATAATAATACACACAGGCACAAACGACCTGACAGCACAGCAGCCCCAGCCGTAACAGATCAATAGACACCCCGCCCAGACCAGCGAGACACTCACCCATGACCTGCGGGACCCCCCCCCGCCCCTGGACCTACACATAGAGGACCCACGCCGAGAGGACCTACATCCAGACCACAGCACCACATACACAACTCCACCCCAACCAATCAACACCCCCCAAGTCAACCATGCCCACATCCCATTTAAGCGCCCTCAGATCAGACTTATGCCCCTCCTGCCCACCCCATGCACCCCCACTCCCGCAAAGAGGGCCTCAACATGAAAGTCACATGCGCCCAGGCCGTTAGCAGACAAACAGGCCCAACCCCCACTCTTACAGTAGCCCAAGCCACTGGCATGTACCAGATGCTCTGCTCACACTTACTGGTCTGAGGTCAAACCACACGACCAACAACATTGGACACTTTATGGAACACAAATCCTTCAATATTCTAATTTTTGGTGACTTTAATATTCACATGGAAAAGTCCACAGACTCACTCCAAAAGGCTTTTGGAGCCATCATCGAGACTGTCGGTTTTGTCCAACATGTCTCCGGACCTACTCACTGCCACAGTCATACTCTGGACCTAGTTTTGTCCCGTGGAATAAATGTTGTGGACCATTTTATTACGTTTGAAATCGCAACAAATAATCTGCTCAGACCCCAACCAAGGATCATCAAAAGTCGTGCTATAAATTCTCAGACAACCCAAAGATTCCTAGATGCCCTTCCAGAATCCTTCCACCTACCCAAGGACGTCAGAGTACAAAAATCAGTTAACCACCTAACTGAGGAACTCAATGTAACCTTGCGCAATACCGTAGATGCAGTCGCACCCCTAAAAACAAAAAACATTTGCCATAAAAAACTAGCTCCCTGGTATACAGAAAATACCCGAGCTCTGAAGCAAGCTTCCAGAAAATTGGAACGGAAATGGCGCCACACCAAACTGGAAGTCTTCCGACTAGCTTGGAAAGACAGTACCGTGCAGTATCGAAGAGCCCTCACTGCTGCTCGATCCTCCTATTTTTCCAAGTTAATTGAGGAAAATAAGAACAATCCAAAATTTAGTTTTGATACTGTCGCAAAGCTAACTAAAAAGCAGCATTCCCCAAGAGAGGATGGCTTTCACTTTAGCAGTGATAAATTCATGAACTTCTTTGAGGAAAAGATCATGATCATTAGAAAGCAAATTACGGACTCCTCTTTAAATCTGCGTATTCCTCCAAAGCTCAGTTGTCCTGAGTCCACACAACTTTGCCAGGACATAAAATCAAGAGAGACACTCAAGTTTTTTAGTACCATATCTCTTGACACATTGATGAAAATAATCATGGCCTCTAAACCTTCAAGCTGCATACTGGACCCTATTCCAACTAAACTACTGAAAGAGCTGCTTCCTGTGCTTGGCCCTCCTATGTTGAACATAATAAACAGCTCTCTATCCACCGGATGTGTACCAAACTCACTAAAAGTGGCAGTAATAAAGCCTCTCTTGAAAAAGCCAAACCTTGACCCAGAAAATATAAAAAACTATCGGCCTATATCGAATCTTCCATTCCTCTCAAAAA
>QNTS01010957.1:12790-23297 GCA_003317085.1 Hucho hucho
AAAAAAATACTTTTCACATGTATGACAGGTGCATATATTTTACAGATAAAAATACACTTAAAATCTAAATGACACAAGATATGTAAAAATAGCCTCTGTATTAGTCTGACTATAAGACCTGAGAACCTGTGTGTGGAATAATGTGAATCTACGTCCTTAGAAGAGTGAGAAAAATGATTTGGTGCACGGGGAACATGTCATTTTGAGAAAATGGCAGATAATGCAAATAAAATGTACTTTCCATAAATCTGACCATTTATGTCCCATTAATTAAACTCTTATTCATATATCACTTCTAAAACGGACAAATAAACATCAAGTATACCTTTTATAAATACACCACCACGGTTAATACATTTGCTTCAAGCAATAGAGCCTACACTTTGAACACTGGTCTGTAGGGCAAATACTCATATCACTTTGCTCATTTTGTCACATGCAAGGCTTTTTTTTATGGCTGTTGAAACGTGCAGAACATTAATCAGCTATGCCGGCCCCATGTGTAAGGCCCTCTTTGAGTTGTTGCTGGTGCCTCTTTACTCTTTTGACTGTCATGGGACCTGCGCCTACGCTTGGCACACTATATTGAAGCGGCATCAGCTCTCACAACACACCTCAGATCCTCCTCTCTGATTGTTTCCAGTGCCATCAAGGTGCTGTCAAGCCACAGTTTGTCCATCACATTTGATACAGTAGTGGCTCACTCATTGAACGTGGCTACTGCCATGCTGTCTGCTGCGTCAATGTGGCTTTTTCCCCACAAAGACCGTTTTGGGGCATCGCGACCATATTGAAGTTCAGACATTCATTTGCCTTCTGGGTTCCTAAAGTTTGGGGGAATACTTTTGTCTGTCGACATTAGTGATAACTGCAGGACTAAATATCAGCATGTTACCCAATGTAAATATCAGCATGTTACCCAATGTAAATATCAGCATGTTACCTGTCAGGCTCTTGTGTGGCTGGTGCATAGAAGTCAGGCGCAGGAGAACAGTACTGGGTGAGCAAAACTTTACTCAAACAAAATAATCAAGCCAAAACGCTAAACGCGTAAACACAAAGACACATGCCAAACGCAAAACAGGTGAGGCATAAATGAAATGCACCAGCCGGAAAGAAAGGGTTAAATACACAACAGATAATGATGGGGAATGCAAACCAGGTGTGTGAAAAACAAGACAAGACAAATGGATAATGAAAAGTAGATCGGTGATGATTAGAAGACCGGTGACGTCGACCGCCGAATGCCGCCCGAACAAGGAGGGGAACCGACTTCAGTCGAAGTCGTGACATTACCCTATGTAAATATCAGCATGTTACCCTATGTAAATATCAGCATGTTACCCTATGTAAATATCAGCATGTTACCCTATGTACATATCAGCATGTTACCCTATGTAAATATTAGCATGTTACCCTATGTAAATATCAGCATGTTACCCTATGTACATATCAGCATGTTACCCTATGTAAATATTAGCATGTTACCCTATGTAAATATCAGCATGTTACCCTATGTACATATCAGCATGTTACCCTATGTAAATATTAGCATATCAGCATGTATTTACTTTATGTAAAGCTAATTTCTCCGTAGGCTACAGCCCTATGACACTGAAGGCCTATGTGACAGTCTCATTGTATAGTTATGTTTTCCTATCACTCTGTTTATTCAGTTTGAATACATTTGCTGGAGCAAGGAAAAAAATATTATTTATACACAGGAAGTCACCTGACAATAATGGACTACTCTCCCTTTTTATTTACCTGTCACTCTCATGGCATGTCTCTGATATGAGGGGAGACACAAGGAAGGAATCCCTAGAACTTTCTTATTTTCGTTAGAGCTGCATAACCAGGTCCAAGTTCGTGGGCTAGAAGAACCATCCTCACATTTATATTTAATGCCCCATCTCCCCTGGAGCATTCCTGCAGCCTGGAGGAAGTGTGAAGACTCATCCTAAATGCATCACGATCACCTTCAGTGTGCACATTCTATCCTGACAGACTCCCTGGTTGGTGGGGTCCATGGTGATTTTCAGTCCAGAGTTTAGACACTTGGGGCAAATCAAATCACGGTTTATTTGTAACGTTGAATAAAAGCAACTGTTGGCTGCTGTCTGGTTGATCGCTGCCATCCGTCATCTTCATCTCAACTCATTTGCGTCTCGACGCGATGCTGCCTGCGTCCTCCTTTTCTTCCTCTACCTGTACTGCCACTGTCTCCATCGGATGATCAGGCAAATGTTTTCTTTCATTCACTGCTTTTCTCGTATTGGCTTACTGAGATCGCCTATTTTAATTAACATACTGTAGGTATAATCTTTGAATTTTTTTTATTTTGTCTATCTTTACGTGGATTCTTTGCGGGAGATATTTTCAAACGAGGAAGTGCTGCGCCGCACTTGAGTCATCAATCAGGTTGCCGGAAAGGGCGTTTAAATGCCAGTAACCAATCGGATGTCAGGAAATTACTAATCTTCCACCATGAAGCACTACGCCTACAAAGGATATAGACATTTATGGACTAGATAACGGAATGCTCCGGAAAACAAGCTTTTGAATGATACATGATTCAACATGGAGAGTTTTAAAAATAGATGTTGAAGTTCTACATGAAACATGCTAACAAGAATGTATGTTAGGTGTAGTTGACAGAGTTGGGATAAAGTTATACAAATCAAGTATTTATATACATTATTACTTTTCATTTTATGAAAGTATGGAAGTTATAGTTGCAAAATATCCCCAAATCTGAAAATTGACAGATGGAAGCAAAATAAAAAATTGTGCCTGTGGTGCCTGGCCTTAATATGTCATAACAGCTGACATAACTTGTCATAACCTGTCATAATATGGTCATACCACTGTCATGACATATATTTAGACCTGTTGGGACATATATTGCATTATTTTATGGCTGGTTATGACACCTTAAAGAAGAGTGTCAAAACCCATAAAACCTACCACTCAAGGCAAAACATTCCATATGCTACTTGTCAACAGTAGTTTTATGTTATATTACATTTTCTGAAATTTACCAAATTCAATTATCATTGTAATTGCACACACATTGTTGTCAGACATGCACTTACCCAAATGCTCTGTTGCTGATGACTGGGATGAATGCAGGAGCAGATTTCAGGAGCAGGACAAGGCTGCCTCTTTTTGACTGATGACTGACATACTGTAAGGGCATGATAGGCTTATCTGGAAGATATGATTACGATGGTCATAATGCTTCTTGATAGTGTCATGAAGTGTATTTTCTACAAGTTTAATTTAAAATATGACTGTAAACTGACTGTTTTTCTCAGCCTCATGACAATCAGTTGTCAACAACAGAGCATTGGGGTAGGTGCATGTATAACAGCATGTGTGCACATTTACAATGCTAATTTAATGCTCAAAGGTCAGTTTCAGAAAATGCTAAATGCTATGGTGTAATGGAATGTTTTGTCTTGTGTGGTAGGTTCTGTGGGTTTTGACTCTGATGTAGGTTTCATAGTCAGCCATAAAATAACTTTAGGACTCCCGAGTGGTGCAGCGGTCTGAGGCACTGTGCAAGAGCCGTCACTGCAGTCCCTGGTTCGAATCCAGGCTGCATCACATCTGGCCGTGATTGGGAGGCCCATAGGGCAGTGCACAATTGGCTCAGCGTCGTCCGGGGTAGGCCGTCATTGTAAATAAGAATTTGTTTTAGCTGACTTGCCTAGTTAAATAATGGTTCAATAAATTATTATTTACAGTGGTAGGTTCTGTCAGTTCTGACTGTTATGTAGGTGTCATAACCAGCCACAAAATAATGCATGATATGTCACAGCAGGTCTAAATATGTGTCATGACAGTGTTATGACCATATTATAAAAGGTTATGGCAAGTTATGTCAGCTGTTATGACATATTATGACATGGTTATGACCGTGTCATTACATGTTATGATGCTGGGTGTAAAGTAAAGTGTTACCTTTTTAAATGTTTCTAAAAATCCTCTATGGGACAAATGAATGGTGGAAAAACAATTGGAAGCATTTCCCTGTTTGACAGCTAGGTTTTATGGGTAATTATGACTCATACTGTGGTACTCTATGGAGTTGGAAAGAGCACAAACTGATCTGGGACCAGAATAGGCAACTGTAAAGTTACAACTACAATATACAGTTACATTTAAAATGCAGTTTTATTTTATATTAAATTTTTAACCTTTTTTCCCAGAAGGAGATGTCTAATTTGTCCAGCACGTCATTTTACCCAAAGATGTGCCCTAACTTCTGATTCTGGCAAGCAGCCAAGGTTAAACAGCGACACCCAATCAGCATTCAGACTTTGCCTATCTTGAGTAGAATAATATTTGCCTAGCAACACTCTCTCATTGGCTAGAAATGAGTAGTTGCTGGGAAAATGAAATTTAACAGAATGTAAGGTGCAGCACATTGTGAACTTTAGTATTGCATGAGTTGTAGACCATTCCATTGGTCCTTAAGGTAAATCTCCACCCCCCTGGGGCACCTGGCTATACAAAGCCAGCAGGCCCACTGCTTCAGTTCTCTCAGTGACAACAGCGGACAACAATTAACAGATCTGTGCATCCACACTAAAAGTGAGTATTCAATTTAACTACCTTACTAATTAAATGATGTACAACAATCTACTTAAAGTATTTGAATAACTGTAGCACAATATTAAGTAGACATTTTATTGATACCAGGTCTGTTAACATTGATACATAAATAATAATATGATTACATCACTTAACATCAAAATGTCAAAACAATAAAATCATGTAGCTGTTAACAATCACATTATGCTATACAGTATGTTTGTATTTATACACGTTTTAATATTGTAGAACAGTGAAAGGAGAAATATGGTTAGACTTTTACCTGAAACATTTACTTTGTTTGGTGCAGAGTGCATTATGGGGGCCGATCTTGGGTCAACACCCATCTTATAGCAGGCTGTTGCTGTGACGGACACACCTGCAGGTTTTTGTCAGTACTGAGTAATGCTTCGAACACACCAACAGCGTCATTGCGTTTTGGTACACCAGAATTATGTTAATTTCCAATGAAACGCTGCGTTTGTCTTGCAGCATTAGCAGAAGCAGATCGAAGCGTTATACGTTGCATGCGTCAACCAATGGTTGACTGATAGATTTCTAAATCACATGATTTGGTTTGCTGATATGTAAAATACCTATCCAGACGATGTAAGATCTGGCGTCAGCAACGTCTGAGCAGAGGAGTGCACCTTTTGTGTTCCGACACCTCCCGTTTTAAACATTAAGCACTGGTTTTAGTTATACTCATTCCACTTAATTATTGTCTTAACTTTTCCTGTGTCGTGTCTGTGACTATCATTAAATGTGAAGACTGTTATTTTATCAAATCAATTCTCTATGTGTAATTATTATTACGTGATTAAACTAATCATGTGAACTTTAATTGAACTTTAATTAACTATGATTGTCGGGGCACCACGGGAAAATGTTTATGGAGTCTCTATTTCCAGAATCGACTCTTCAGATATGTTCATATCTTATCGAGTACAGTCTTGTATTAATGTATTATTATTACCTCATCAGTTCTCATTACTGAACGTCACAAACCCTTGGATATCTGCACGAACCCTAGCATAAATTAGGAATCAGCGATATACAAATTGGCTTAATTATTTATTTACTAACTAATTACTCAAATCACAGCAATACATGAAACACACACACAATTAGTTCATACATATAAAGGTGAAATAAATAAAATAAAATACATTGAGTATTACATGAAACAAAGAAAAAGTCCCTAGTGGACGAAACCGATATGAAGGCTTGGTAGACAAAGGAAGGGGGTGTTGACTGCTCAAGAGCAGGAAACTCATAGCTGATAACTACACTCATAGAAATTGATAATACCTTACATGAATGAACTCTCATTCGAAAATAACAAGCAATTTACATATTTCCGAGTGTATGTTCTCTCTCTCTCTCTGGTAGCCGGTACGTCTGCTGGAGAGTCAATCGACAGAAGGTGTCTGGTTGTGTTCATAATGGGTACATCAGGCGTACCCTTGGTTGTCGTATAGAATAGATGTTTCGGCGGCTGTCGGTATTCTTGTCCTAGGCTTCATACATTTCCGGGTTGCAGACTGGTAGGATTTCTTACTTCTGTAGTGAATCGATAGTCTCAGAGTTTAACCATTTCCAGTCGTGTAACCAACGCTACACGCTGTATGGTCTTGTCCTTTGGTAGAGTTGTAGTGCCAACCATTTCAACATGTAGCCACCGCTTCATATTTTCTGGTCTTAGAAATTCAACCATTTGCAACCTTAGCTTACACCGTGGTTTGTGTGGTTTAGTGTGAATTGCGTCACGGGGGCTTTTATACTTGGGTAGAAAAGGGTCCGTTTCATCATGTTTGTGCCCACCTGGGCGTGGCTATTGACTGTTTATAACCAATTCTCATTTAGAAGACTAAATCACATTGTTATCTTTTCAAAAGTATTCTTATACTTATTCATCCATCTTATACAACATTCAGAAGTAAACCTGACAGCTGGGAAATGTACACTTTAAGAGATATAGTTATGTGTGTTTCCTGTCCTTCATGAGATCACCATATGAAACACACTCGACATGACTGTCTCTTAAGTGTCCACGGACCATTTCCACATTCTCAAAAATGTAAACATTGTTAAATTCTCCCATTTTGTGGATTAGGAGTTTTGTTCTCCATAGACTCTCTCTCTCTCAATACTGCTTGGCAGTTTCTACCAGGCATTTATGACCGTTGTAAAACCTGCCGTGGGGGAGAGTGTGAGAGAGGGGGGGGGCACGATATACACCCAAAAGGCCATGTCGTGACACCTGTCTGTGTACACAGTAGCTGTGATGTTTGATGGTAATGGGAACACGACCTCTAACTGGTCTATCTGGCCTTAACAGCAGCAGCCAGGCAACGATAGAATAATAGCCATGTTTAGAATGTCATTTGAGTACATTATGTTCACCTTTTGTGGGCTGCATTGTTAGGGAATGTGCTTTGTTTTACCATATATCATTACTATTTTTATAGTTTATAGTTTTATAGTTTTTATTGTATGGAAGTCAAATAGCTGAGAAAAATACATAATTTAATTTATCCTTATCTGTAAACGTTGGAACTTGGCCAAACACTCCCAGATGAGTCACTGAATAAATGTGAACTTTGTATTTTGTAATAAGGACATCGTCTGTTTTCATGTTTTTGATTGGCTGCAGTAGTAGAGATGGAAGAAGGTAGAGGGATTCTGAAGATTCTGTTTCTGTTGACACTCTGCCTGCAAGCCTTCACCGGTCAATGCCAAGGTACAGTACACACACATACACACACACACACACACTTACACACACACACAGTTTTCAGTAGCCTTTTATCAAGACACTCGCTATCAACTCTAGCACTTCTTGTCTGTTTCCGCAGATTCATTGCAGCCCTCTGACCTGAGGATAGTTCTGGTGGGGAAAACTGGATCAGGGAAGAGTGCAACAGGAAACACTATCTTGGGTAAAAAAGTGTTTAAAGTGGAGGAATCTCCAGTGTCTGTGACTGCTCAGAGTGAGAAACAGATTGGAGTGGTGGATGGGAGGAAGATTGATGTTATCGACACCCCGGGGCTCTACGACACAACACTGTCTAAAGAAGAGATCAAAAGTGAAACAGAAAAGGCCATCTACATGTCAGTCCCAGGACCCCACGCCTTCCTGCAGGTGATCAGACTGGGTCTGAGGTTCACAGAGGAGGAGCAGAACACTGTGAAGTGGATCCAGGAGAACTTTGGAGAAGATGCCTCATTGTACACCATCTTGCTGTTCACTCATGGAGATCAACTGGAGGGCAAATCAGTCAAAGAGTTTCTGGCCGAGAGCAAAGAGCTACGGAAACTCATCAATATGTGTGGGGGCAGATATCACTCCATAATCAATGACAAGAGAAAAGACAACACTCAGGTTACAGAGCTGCTGGAGAAGATAGAGGAGATGGTGGAGGACAATGGAGGGAAACACTACACCAGTGCTGACTATGAAGAGGCTCAGAGAAAGATCAGAGAGGAGAAGGAGAAGAGGAGACAGGAAGAGGAGGAGTTAGAGACAGAGAGAGAGAAAGAGCGGGAACAGAAGGAGAGAGAAATGATAAGAAGAGAAGAGACATTGTATCGATGCAAGTGGTCAGCCTTAGTCAGCACGGCTGCATTGGGTTGGGGAGCCCTATACTCCTCTCCATTGTGGTTAGCAGCAGGGACTGTAGTAGGCATGGTTGAAGGTTATGACTGCATGAACACCTATTTCAATTGGTAGAACACCAAGTGCTGTATATGGTCGTAGAATGGATGTATAGACAGTGCCTTTGGAAAGTATTCAGACCCCTTGACTTTTTCGACATTTTGTTACATTACAGCCTTATTCTAAAATGTGTTCAATATTTATTTCCTGATCAATCTACACACAATACCCCATAATGACAAGGCGAAAGCAGGTTTTTAGAAATTTTAACACATTTATTAAAAATAAAAACAGACTGATATTGGCACAAGATGGAGGGAATGTTTGAACATAACTAATGAAATTACAGTCAATTAAAATGTACGCTTAATCCAGTATTAACTAATGTATTGAATTTATTATACAAGAGACACATTTCACAAATTCTACAGCACAACGACAGAGTCATGTCTTAAGTGTAAAACTAAAAATGACTCAATAATTCATGCTTTCTGGGAATGCTATGAAATCCAAAAGTTATGGGCGAAGCTAGAAAGTTGGCTGTCAGAGGTATTACACTATAAACAGCACTCATCTTGAAAAAACGTGTACAAAATTTTTTAAATTATTCAATTAATTATTGGAATATTGAAATAACAAGTGTGACTGAGAAAAATGAATTTGTACAATTGATGGCCAAGTGGCAAACAATAATGCAAGAACTAGGGATGGGGGTGTCAGCATGCAGTTAATATGACTACCACTGGTAATATACTGTTATTATGAGTACTACTGATAATATACTGTTATTATGAATACTACTGTTATTATATTGTTAATGGGAGTACTGCTGTTATTATACTGTTAATATGAATATTGAAGTTGCTACTGTTGTGAGAAGCAACATTGTTTCTTTCAGGTATTGTTAGTTAGACAGTATCCAGACAGTGGTCTCTCCTCCTAGATAGTTAGTATCCAGACAGACAGTGGTCTCTTCATAGATAGTTAGTATCCAGACAGACAGTGGTCTCTTCATAGATAGTTAGTATCCAGACAGACAGTGGTCTCTCCTCCTAGATAGTTAGTATCCAGACAGACAGTGGTCTCTCCTCATAGATAGTTAGTATCCAGACAGACAGTGGTCTCCTCATAGATAATTAGTATCCAGACAGACAGTGGTCTCTCCTCATAGATAGTTAGTATCCAGACTGACAGTGGTCTCTCCTCATAGATAATTAGTATCCAGACAGACAGTGGCCTCTCCTCATAGATAGTTAGTATCCAGACAGACAGTGGTCTCTCCTCCTAGATAGTTAGTATCCAGACAGACAGTGGTCTCCTCATAGATAGTTAGTATCCAGACAGACAGTGGTCTCCTCCTAGATAGTTAGTATCCAGACAGACAGTGGTCTCCTCCTAGATAGTTAGTATCTAGAGTCCTAAGTCAGATAATTTTTTCTTTGTATTATCTTTTACCAGATCTATTGTGTTATATTCTCCTACATTCATTTCACATTTCCACAACCTTCAAAGTGTTTCCTTTCAAATGATATCAAGAATATGCATATCCTTGCTTCAGGTCCTGAGCTACAGGCAGTTAGATTTAGGTATGTCATTTTAGGGTCAGATCACGGTCATAAGTGAATACTGGAAACATAAGAATGTGGGGAATGGTCAGTGGGGAGCTATAGAAAACTAATGTCATATTGTTTTTTATTTTCATTTTCCTCATAGATAGTTAGTATCCAGACAGACAGTGGTCTCTTCTCATAGATGGATAGTATCCAGACTGACAGTGGTCTCTTCTCATAGATAGTTAGTATCCAGACAGACAGTGGTCTCTTCTCATAGATGGATAGTATCCAGACTGACAGTGGTCTCTTCTCATAGATGGATAGTATCCAGACAGACAGTGGTCTCCTCATAGATAGTTAGTATCCAGACTGACAGTGGTCTCTTCTCATAGATGGATAGTATCCAGACTGACAGTGGTCTCTTCTCATAGATGGATAGTATCCAGACTGACAGTGGTCTCTTCTCATAGATGGATAGTATCCAGACAGACATTTTTTCTATTCTATCCACAACCTCCCTCTTCTCTGCTCTTCTCTTCTTCTGCATCGACTCCATCTACAGAACAATGAGCAATACTGCAGGGCAGTTATGGTTTATTTTTGAGTGCTAATTATGATGCCATACTTTTGAAATGTAAACAAATATGAAAATATTTGTGTAGTGACTTTCCCCATCCAACCTGACAGAGCTTGAGAG
>QNTS01010964.1:2342-12909 GCA_003317085.1 Hucho hucho
AACTGGGCAAAGTCTGTAACTTCCATAGGAAAACAAGGTCTGGTCAAAGTCTGTAACTTCCATAGGAAAACAATGTCTGGTCAAAGTCTGTAACTTCCATAGGTAAACAAACTGGGCAAAGTCTGTAACTTCCATAGGAAAACAAGGTCTGGTCAAAGTCTGTAACTTCCATAGGAAAACAATGTCTGGTCAAAGTCTGTAACTTCCATAGGTAAACAAACTGGGCAAAGTCTGTAACTTCCATAGGTAAACAAACTGGGCAAAGTCTGTAACTTCCATAGGAAAACAAGGTCTGGTCAAAGTCTGTAACTTCCATAGGTAAACAAACTGGGCAAAGTCTGTAACTTCCATAGGAAAACAAGGTCTGGTCAAAGTCTGTAACTTCCATAGGAAAACAATGTCTGGTCAAAGTCTGTAACTTCCATAGGAAAACATTGTCTGGTCAAAGTCTGTAACTTCCATAGGAAAACATTGTCTGGTCAAAGTCTGTAACTTCTATAGGAAAACAATGTCTGGTCAAAGTCTGTAACTTCCATAGGAAAACAATGTCTGGTCAAAGTCTGTAACTTCCATAGGAAAACATTGTCTGGTCAAAGTCTGTAACTTCCATAGGAAAACATTGTCTGGTCAAAGTTTGTAACTTGTCTATAGTGTCTCTCCTGTCTGCATTATGGCTATAGATCTCAGACTTGTAGATCAAGTTGATCACTAGTAAAACCAGTAACTAGTCTAAACTACTAACTAGTCTATAACTAGTCTGTAACTAGTCTCTAATTATAAGGCTAGTCTCTTCACACTTGTAGAGAAAGAAACTAGTCTCTAACTAGTATTGTAACTAGTCTCTAACTAGTATTGTATCTAGTGTTTACGTAGTACTGTAACTACAGTTTCTCACAGCAGGAAAATAATCCTGCAGCAACAGGAAATGTGAATTATTATGTGGGTTATAATTAAATGACATTTTTGTAGCGGTTGACACATTTTTCGTTGGGGCAAATAAAGTCTGACATTTGAAAGTGAACATGACAACCTTTAGAAGCCTTCCTGCTAGCACAGGAAAATTCTCTGCGACAACAGGGTGCTCAAATTAAGATAGTACATCTGTAGTGTCTAACTAGTTGAACTAGTCTCTAACTCCAGGACTATTCTCTGACCTGTATCCATTGTGACTGGAGCCCAGAGACTTGTACAGGGAGGAGGGAGGAGAGTTGAGTCTGTTCTGTCGTTCCAGCTGTCTCTGCTCCTTTATCTTCTTAGGCTGGGGCTTGCTATAGCTCTCCTCTCTACCAATGTAGCTGGACATACCATACACTGGGATTATCTCTGGGAGATGGAGAGATGGAGGGGGTGAATAGAGAGGGAGAGGAAAGTGAGAGAAGGAAAGACGAGAGAGGGAGTTAGCTATGTCATTTAGGTGTATGTATATACACTGAGTGGACAAACCATTAAGGACACCTGCTACCGACATAGACTGACCAGGTGAATCCAGGTGAAAGCTATGATCCCTTATTGATGTAATTTGTTAAATCCACTTCAATCAGTGTAGATGAAGGGGAGGACACAAGTTAAAGAAGGATTTTTAAGCCTTGAGACAATTGAGACATGGATTGTGTATGTGTGCCATTCAGAGGGTGAATGGGAAAGACAAAATTAGTGCCTTTGAACAGGGTATGGTAGTAGGTGCCAAGCGCACCGGTTTGTGTCAAGAACTGCAATGCTGCTGGGTTTCTCACGCTCAACAGTTTCCTGTGTGTATCAAGAATGGTCCACCACCCAAAGGACGTCCAGCCAACTTGGCTCTCATGAGGACCACCACAGGAAAGGAAGACCCAGTTACCTCTGCTGCAGAGGATAAGTTCATTAGAGTTACCAGCCTCAGAAATTGTAGCCCAAATAAATGCTTCACGGAGTTCAAGTAACAGACACATCTCAACATCAACTGTTCAGAAGAGACTGCGTGAATCAGGCCTTCATGGTCAAATTGCTGCAAAGAAACCACTACTAAAGGACACCAATAAGAAGAAGAGATTTGATTGGGCCAAGAAACACAAGCAATGGAAATTAGAACGGTGGAAATCTGTCCTTTGGTCTGATGAGTCCAAATGTGAGATATTTGGTTCCAAACGCCGTATCTTTGTGAGACGCAGAGTAGGTGAACAGATGATCTCTGCATGTGTGGTTCCCACCGTGAAGCATTGAGGAGGAGGTGTGATGGTGTGGGGGTGCTTTGCTGGTGACACTGTTAGTGATTTATTTAGAATTTAAGGCACACTTAACCAGCATGGCTACCACAGGATTCTGCAGTGATACACCATCCCATCTGGTTTGCGCTTAGTGGGACTATCATTTGTTTTTCAACAGGACAATGACCCAAAACACACCTCCAGGCTGTGTAAGGGCTATTTGACCAAGAAGGAGAATGATGGATTTCTGCATCAGATGACCTGGCCTCCACAATCACCCGACCTCAACCGAATTGAGATGGTTTGGGATGAGTTGGACCGCAGAGTGAAGGAAAAGCAGCCAACAAGTGCTCAGCTTATGTGGGAACTCCTTCAAGACTGTTGGAAAAGCAAGTGAAGTGAAGCTGGTTGAGAGAATGCCAAAAATGTGCAAAGCTGTCATCAAGGCAAAGGGTGGCTACTTTAAAGAATCTAAAATATATTTTGATTTGTTGAACACGTTTTTGGTTACTACATGATTCCATATGTGTTATTTCATTATTCTACAATGTAGAAAATAGTAAAAAATAATAAAAATGAATGAATGAGTAGGTGTGTCCAAACTTTTGACTGGCAGAGTATATATCTCCAGTGGTGTAAAGTACTTAAGTAAAAATACTTTAAAGTACTACTTAAGTCATTTTTGGGGTTTCTGTACTTTACTTTACTATATATATTTTTGACAACTTTTACTTTTACTTCACTACATTCCTAAAGAAAATAATGTACTTTCTACTCCAGACATTTTCCCTGATGCCCAAAAGTACTCGTTACATTTTGAATGCTTAGCAGGACAGGAACATTTTTCAATTCACGCACCTAAAGAGAAAATCCCTGGTCATCCCTACTGCATCTGATCTGGCAGACTCACTAAACACAAATGCTTTGTTTGTAAATTATGTCTGAGTGTTGAAGTGTGCTCCTGGCTATCCGTAAACTAAAAAACAAGAAAATCATGCCGTCTGGTTTGCTTAATATAATTAATTTGAAATTATTTATACTTTTACTTTTACTTTTGATACTTAAGTATATTTAAAACCAAATACTTTTAGTAGTATTTTACTGGGTGACACAATTACTTGAGTCATTTTTTATCTAGTATAGGCTACAGTATCTCATATGCCCATAGACATGTCTTAGACTGGGGTGTGGGTATCTTACCTTCTCCATATATGGGCGGGAGGTGGTGTTGGTAGTACTGGTGGTGGGGCAGATCTCCAGGACTCACAGGGGGATAGAAGGAGTGAGAGTTGGGGATAAAGTGGGGATGGGTGAGGTATGGAGGGAGGTGGTGCGTGGGAGAGAGAGCAGGGGAGTACGAGGGGGGATAACATTCAGGAGACTGGGGGGTGACGACCACCCGACGCACTCCTGTGTTGTCTTCTAACACCTGGGGGGAGGAGAGGAGAGGGGAGAGGGAGGGGTGGAGGGGAGAGGTGGGGTGGAGGGGGAGGAGAGGAATTCTTAGCATTACTGGAGAATTCCACAATAGAACACATCCAATAACACTCCACACTGGACTCAATTAAATCCAACCCACATTGGAGTATTCACACAGTAGCTCTCCCCATGGTCAAATAACATGCCAGGTTGTGTAAAACCCAGCAGCAGGTAGTAGATTCCCCTCACAGGTAACTACAGTTGACAGATTAAGAGTAGTGTGTGGGGGGCAGTAGTTTGTAAACCAATACACTAAATCACATTGCTATGGGTTTTGATCAAACTCCAGTTTAAGACTTTGGCTGTACACACATGCATGCACACACACACACACACATAAATTCCACAAATTCAGACACTCTCTCACACACACATTCCATTCCATTCACACACATTCCAATCAGTAAGCAAACACTCACTCCCCCGTGAGAGTTGCTTCCAAGTGCTGCAGCAGCACAATAACACACACACACACAAGCACCACACACACACACACACACCACACCACACACACACACATAGGCAGCGAGAGAGAGCGAGAGAGAGAGAGAGAGAGAGAGAGAGAGAGAGATAGCAGACCACTCTCCCTGACTCCCCCCCTCCCCCCTCCGACCTCCACATCCTCTATACAAAACAAACTTACCATACGTGAAAAACAGACATGTTTATGTGACAACAAGGCCAAAATCCCACCAGAAACTAGTTGGCAGAGGATCCCCCTCTCTTTCCTTCCATTCCTTTCTCTCCTTCCACCCATCCCTCTCTCTCCTTCCACCCACCCCTCTCTCTCCACCCATCCCTCTCTCTCTCTCCTTCCACCCACCCCTCTCTCTCCACCCATCCCGCTCTCTCCTTCCACCCATCCATCTCTCTATGTGGGTGTTTATGTACTGTAAGGGTGACACTTTTTCCCGCTCTCAGTTGGCTCAGTGGCCTCCCCCCAACACACACAGTCAATGGCCTCGCTGCCATCACCCCTCCCCCCAACAACGTACCCTGCAATAACACATTCCTCTCTGCTCTGGGCGGCTTCAGTTGTGAGTAAGTTTATCACACACAAACACAGCTTACCTGGGAGATGTATCCTGGGGGGACGTGGATGGGGGGGATTGATCCATTGGGAGACATCATTGGGACCTCAGCAGGACCTGCACGAAAGACACACACTGTCAGCCACTGTAACACACACGCTAATGACAAGGTAACGCCTAGGCTTTAGTTTAACATGCTAACACGGTCTTGTGTCATGCAGGAGACCTGGATTCAGTCACAGACACACAAACTGATGTGCTGATGAAGGTAAAGTGAAAGAAGTGCTCTCCTGGAGTAACTTTAGCTGCTGATCTGAGTGTATGGAGACAGACAGACAGACAGACAGACAGACAGACAGACAGACAGACAGACAGACAGGCAGGCAGACAGACAGGCAGACAGACAGGCAGACAGGCAGACTGACTGAGAGACCGGCAGCTGCCTGCAACACATGTACTAGGGGGTTACAGGAAGGTGCGTCAGCGTACCGTGACATCACGGAAACACTGTTGATTCTGCCCCCTGCAGGCCACAGTCTACAACCAAGGTTCTGCACACACACACACACACACACACATTCACTCATATTTAGACACCTAACCACTTCCTCTGAAAATACATTGGAAGTAGGCAAGGGTGTGTGTGTCAGTGTGTGACTACTATTCACCACCCTTCCCCTATGTCCTATGGTTGCTAGGTGATTCAGCGGATATTCTATGTGGTCAACCGCTCGTGGACGGGTCGCATCACCATGACGGAACTACGCAGGAGCAACTTCCTTTTTGTACAGGCATCCCTTCCTGTTCCAGCTTTAAAGGATAAATATAGAAATCTCCTAGTTTAGAATCAAACGTTTAACTATTAATCGCTCTCTCACTCTCTCTCTTCTCTGTCTCTCTTCTCTCTCTCTCTCTCTCTCTCTCTCTCTCTCTCTCTCATCCCATAGAGACTGCTGTAGGCAAGTCTGGGTTCAGTGTAAATCATACTAAACACACACACAGACACAGTAGGTGAGAAGTACACAGTGAAAGACCTCTTTTTGCCCCCTCTCTGACCTCCCCTCTCCCCTCCTCCCTCTCTTCTTTTCTGGGCGATATGAAGCTGTTCATTGAGCATAACATATGAAAACACAAACATACACTCACACACCAACACACACACACACACACACACACACACACACACACACAAACGCATTCACACACATTTGCACGCACACACAAATACACGCACACACACGCAAACGCACACCCACTTGGCAAACAGACATGTGTTTAGGCAGCCTCTGTGCTCTTCGCTCAGCAAACAGCAGCTTTCCACCACTTAAACACACACAGCACAGAGTGTTCCCATCCGTGGCCCCCTAGACTGGACCCAACAGGCCAAAAGTCCCCCCCCCCCAACCCCCTACACACACACACAAGCATATACAAGCACACACACATGCAAACAACCACACACACGCACATAGAGGGTAGAACATGGCTCTTTAGTGTACAATAATTATTTTGGAGTAACTCTGGGAACAAGTTCCTATTTATTTTTGGTTTGTAATGAACTAAACAACCCACATGTGAATTTCAAAATCTACAACAGCCAAGCTAAAGGTAGAAGCAAGCGTAAACATGTAACTGCCAAAATAAAGGAAACACCAACATAGTGTCTTAACAGCTTGACAGCTTCAACCAACCTTGGCATAGATTCTACAAGTGTCTGGAACTCTATTGGAGAGATGCAACACCATTCTTCCACAAGAAATTCCATAATTTGGGGTTTTGTTGATGGTGGAGGATAACACTGTCTCAGGCGCCGCTCCAGAATCTCCCATAAGTGTTCAATTGGATTGAGATCTGGTGACTGAGACGGCCATATGGTTTACATCCTTTTCATGCTCATCAAACCATTCAGTGACCCCTCGTGCCCTTTGGAGGGGGGCATTGTCATCCTGTGGGCCACAGCCATGGTAGCCAGAATAATGGCCAAAATAATGGCCTACCCAGCATTTTTGACCCTAAGCACGATGGGATGTTAATTGCTTAATTAACTCAGGAACCACACCTGTGTGGAAGCATATGCTTTCAATATATACTGATCAAAAATATAAACGCAACATGCAACAATTTCTAGGTTTTTACTGAGTTACAGTTCCTTGTAAAGTTGGCGCCGAAGAGGATGGCTGACGTTTTACATGCTCCTAACCAATTGTGCTATTTTGTTAGTTGTTTTTGCATTGTTTGTAACTTATTTTGTAACTTATTTTGTACATAATGTTGCCGCTACCATCTCTTATGACCGAAAATAACATTGACATCAGAACAGCGATTACTCACCACGAACTGGAAGAAGTTTTTTCCTTTAACGAGTCCGACGAGAAAGAGATACCGCTCTCCCGGGAACAGGCCCAGTTCCCCGTCATTTGCGTGAAGAAAAGACGGAGGAAAAGAGGATGCAGATCGGGCTGCCTTTTGAGAATCCGTAGGCGAGCGAGTAAACTCCCATTGCTTTCCGTCCTACTTGCTAACATGCAATCATTGGAAAATATAATTGATGACCTACGATTACGATTATCCTACCAACAGGACATTAAGAACTGCAATATCTTATGTTTCACCGAGTCGTGGCTGAACGACGACACAGATAATATAGAATTGGTGGGATTTTCCATGCACCGGCAGAACAGACAAGCTACATCTGGTAAAACGAGGGGTGGGGGTGTGTGTCTTTTTGTCAATAACAGCTGGAGCATGATGTCCAATATTAAAGAAGTCCTGAGGTATTTCTCGCCTGAGGTAGAGTACCTTATGATAAGATGTAGACCACACTATCTACCAAGAGAGTTCTCATCTATATTATTCAAAGCCTTCTATTTACCACCACAGACCGATGCTGGCACTAAGACCGCACTCAACCAACTCTATAAGGCCATAAGCAAACAGGAAAATGCTCATCCAGAAGCGGCGCTCCTAGTGGCCGGGGACTTTAATGCAGGCAAACTTAAATCAGTTTTACCAAATTTTTACCAGCATGTCACATGTGCAACCAGAAGAAAAGAAACTCTAGACCACCTTTACTCCACACACAGACATGCATACAAAGCTCTTCCTCACCCTCCATTTGGCAAATCTGACCATAATTATATCCTTCTGATTCCTGCTTACAAGCAAAAACTAAAGGAAGTACCAGTGACTCGCTCAATACGGAAGTGGTCAGATGACGCGGATGCTACGCTACAGGAATATTTTGCTAGCACAGACTGGAATATGTTCCGGGATTCATCCAATGGCATTGAGGAGTATACCACCTCAGTCATCGGATTCATAAGTGCATCAACGACGTCGTTCCCACAGTGACCGTACATACATATCCCAACCAGAAGCCATGGATTACAGGCAACATCCGCATCGAGCTAAAGGCTAGAGCTGCCGCTTTCAAGGAGCGGGACACTAATCCCGACGCTTATAAGAATTCATGCTATGCCCTCAGACGAACCTTCAAACAAGCATAGCGTCAATACAGAATTAAGATTGAATCCTACTACACCGGCTTTGACTCTCGTCGGATGTGGCAGGGCTTGAAAACTATTACGGACGACAAAGGGAAACCCAGACGCGAGCTGCCCAGTGACATGAGCCTACCAGGCGAGCTAAATGTCTTTTATGCTCGCTTCGAGGCAAGCAACACTGAAGCATGCACAAGAGCAACAGCTGTTCTGGATGACTGTGTGATAACACTCTCGGTAGCCGATGTGAGCAAGACCATTAAACAGTTCAACATTCACAAAGCCGCGGGGCCAGATGGATTACCAGGACGTGTACTCAAAGCATGCGCGGATCAACTGGCAAGTGTCTTCACTGACATTTTCAACCAATCCCTGACTGAGTCTGTAATACCTACATGTTTCAAGCAGACCACCATAGTCCTGTGCCCAAGGAAGCAAAGGTAACCTGCCTAAATGATTACCGCCCCGTAACACTCACGTCGGTAGCCATGAAGTGCTTTGAAAGGCTGGTTATGGCTCACATCAACAGCATCCTCCAGGATACCCTAGACCCACTCCAATTCGCATACCGCCCCAACAGATCCACAGATGACGCAATCTCAATCGCACTCCACACTGCTCTCTCCCACCTGGACAAAAGGAACACCTATGTGAGAATGCTATTTATTGACTACAGCTCAGCGTTCAACACCATAGTGCCCACGAAGCTCATCACTAAGCTAAGGACCCTGGGACTAAACACCTCCCTTTGCAACTGGATCCTGGACATCCTACAGGTGGTAAGGGTAGGCAACAACACGTCTGCCACGCTGATCCTCAACACATGGGCCCCTCAGGGGTGTACACTTGGGCCCCTCAGGGGTGTGTACTTAGTCCCCTCCTGTACTCCCTGTTCACCCACGACTGCGTGGCCAAACACAACTCCAACACCATCATTAAGTTTGCTGACGACACAACAGTGGTAGGACTGATCACCAACAACGATGACACGGCCTATAGGGAGGTCAGAGAACTGGCAGTGTGGTTGCCAGGACAACAACCTCTCCCTCAATGTGAGCAAGACAAAAGGAGCTGATCGTGGACTACAGGAAAAGGCGGGAACTGGAACACGCTGTCATACACGTTGATCCAGAGAATCCCAAACATGCTCAATGAATGACATGGCTGGTGAATATACAGGCCATGGAAGAACTGAGACATTTTCAGCTTCCAGGAATTGTGTTCTTGCGACATAGGGGCATGCATTATCATGCTGAAATATGAGGTGATGGCCACGGATGAATGGCACGACAAAGCCTCAGGATCTCGTCACGGTATCTCTGTCATTCAAATAGCCATCAGTAAAATGGAATTGTGTTCTTTGTCCGTAGTTTATGCCTGCCCATACCATAATCCCCATCGCCACTATGGGTCACTCTGTTCACAACGTTGACATCAGCAAACCGCTCGCCAACACAACTCCATACACGTGATCTGTGGTTGTGAGGCTGCTTGGACATACTGCGAAATTCTCTAAAACAACGTTGGAGGAGGCATATGGTCGAGAAATGAACATTCAATTCTCTGGCAACAGCTCTGGTGGATATTCCTGCAGTCAGCATGCCAATTGCATGCTCCCTCAAAACTTCAGATATCTGAGGCATTATGTTGTGTGACAAAACTGCACATTTTAGAGAGGTCTTTTATTGTCCCCCAGCACAAGGTGCACCTGTGTAATGATCATGCTGTTTAATCAGCTTCTTGATATGCCACACCTGTCAGGTGGATGGATTATCTTGGTTTAGGAAAAATGCTCACTAACTGGGATGTAAACACATTTGTGCACAACATTTGAGAGAAATAAGCTTTTTGTGCATATGGGACATTTCTGGGATCTTTTATTTCAGCTCATGAAACATGTTGCATTTATATTTTTGTTCAGTGTAGTTGTATCCCTCATTTACTCAAGTGTTTCCATTCTTTTTGGCAGTTACCTTTACCTCTGTTGAGTGCATTATCCTTTTAAATGGTTAAAAACAAAAGCAAAAATGACCAATTCAAAGTAACAATTGAGTTGGTAGTGTTCATTCTCAAATATATTACGATCAGTTGGTGTCAGATATGTACTAGCTTTAACTGCTCGCTCCCTTTCTCTCGTCTCGTCTCCTCTCCTCCCCTCCTCTCCTCTTCTCTCCTCCCCTCTGTCAGATGTCAGAGATGAGGTCATTTCCTGTCTCAAATATATGGCATCACCACCCAGACAGGAAGATGTGATGTAGAATACAATCTGTCACCTCTACATCCAAGTGTTTCCCCTAGCAACTACATCGCAACCGTTACATTATCTGGCTTGGAGCAACACACAGAATGACAGAATACAGAGACCCCCCCCCCC
>QNTS01010966.1:0-30603 GCA_003317085.1 Hucho hucho
TAACATGTTCCCCTGAATCAACACCTACCCTTAGTGTTAATTACTATTACAGGGATTCAGAATAACATGTTCCCCTGAATCAACACCTACCCTTAGTGTTTATTACTATTACAGGGATCCAATTAGTCTATAGTTGCTAGATTTTAATGTTAAAATAGACTCCAGTATTTCCAAAATGTTTTCATTAGAGATAAATTACATACATCTGTATGTGTACTAACTAATATCACAGGCTAATTAATTTTGGGTTCAAAACCTGAGGAGGTTGAAACTCAAAACACATTAACTAGATCACTAACTCTAAATATAATACCCACTGCTAGTAGTGATGTATTCATCCAACAGTGAATGTTATGTCCTAAAAAATCTTTGCAGTTGTAGACTACGGGACCTATAGGCCTATGTCCTCGCATTGGCCGGTGTGCATTTTGTTCCATATCGCAAAGCCATATCAAACATCTTGGTTGTAAAATAGTTGCTATTGAGCTGAATATTGAGAGTTAAGAAATATAAATTATACCTACAGAAAGCTGAGACCCTCCTCTCGTCGATAAGAACAAGGGGATGAAGCTTCCAAAACTGTGTTTTTCCCACAATTGCTTTTTGAAATGTTATACGATCAGAACTATTTTTTCTCTCAAGCGCATGGGGGAGAGGAGAGTGGTTTGTTCAATACAGCAGAGGGCCCCAGCGACAGCACAGGGGCTGGGCAGACACTTTCAATACAGGAATTATGAGGATAATGCACTTTATTGTTTGACCAAATCATGGTTTTAGCCGCCCCCAAAAATTATATTTTGAGTGAGGTGACAATGTAGAATGTGCTCTTTCTATGTTTATAGGCACCCTTTTCATTTTTTATGATCCATGATCTTGGCTGTCTAACTGATGACAGAGTCGGAGCAGGTCTCTTTGCTGATGCAGCATTTGATTTTGAATGTGAGGGGCCGGCCGTTGCCCACTAATCAGCCAAAGACTCATTACAGATTAGTATAACAGAGAAATTGCACAAAAACCTTAAATATTTTTATTAAAAGGCGGCAGGCCATGTCACATTTTCATAGTTTTATTTTTATATACAAGAAAATATTTTGGTGTGTCAATTTCGACCAGCCCACCCAACAAAAAAATTGTCCAGACCATCTGGCATTTGCCAGAATTGCCAGATGGCCAATCCGCCCCTGCTACGTTGTGTTGCCTTTTCCTTCATAATGTGAAGTTGATGAAAGAAAGAATATGATGCATTTAGAAGTCTCATTACTTTTACAGTGAGCACTTCCTCCAGGGTTATTTTGTTTAGGTTATAAATTAGATATGGAAAAAAAGATGAAAAGCTAACCTTCAGAATGGCAGAATGAACAAATAAAAAAGTGAGCCTTCCATTCTGATAGAAAAAGTTGTGTACTTAAGGATCAGTATTTAGTAGCGGCATTATCACATAAAATAGTTTCAGCTGTCAAAAACCTCTAAACTCAAAAATGGCAATGTAGAATCTCAGCTCTGTCAGCGTATCGATCCTTGTCTGTCTTCTTGCTTCATCTTCGTCCTTTGAGAAGAGGAAGAAAACAGGAGGGCTCCATCTTGAATGAAAAGAAAAAAGAAAAGTTGTTCTTTAAAGCTGCATGACTTTAATAATTCAAGTGAAAGGGCTGTCTTTGCTAATTTTCACCCTGGATAAGAGAGGTGGTGTGTAGTGGGGATCCAGACTAATGGGGGGGGGGGGGTCAAGGAGCTCTTGAGGCAGAACTAATGTGCTTGTGTGTGAGGGAGTTTATGCCCCTCTCTCTATTCTCTTCCTCTCTTCCTCTCTCTCTCTCTCTCGCTCTCTCTCTCTCTTTCTCTCCCTCCTCTCCGCATTGCAGCAAACAATGCCAGCTCAGGACGAGGCTCCAGCGGCTGGCATGTCCTCAGGCTCTGGCACACTCCCGCTGTTACCTCCCATGGGACCTGTGTATGTGTGAGTTTGATGGGTGCCTGCGTGCGTATCTGTGAGCATGCGTGCCTCAGTGTATGTATGTGTGTGCGTGTGTGTTTGCATTCAGATCCTGTCAGAGAAGTTGCTCTCCTCCGGGCCACAGATCACAGCAGCACAAACCAAGGACACCGTCTGTCTGGGTGACAATGCAATCGAAAACTCCACAGACTCCCTGCTGGGTTCTGTAACTGCTTGGTTATTTACTTCCTTCCTGTCCTTTTCTCCTTAAGTGTCCATGGTGTGCTGCGTGACTATGGGCACGATGCTGCATACCAGCTATGACCTACATACTGTACTCATCAGCAGATGGGAGGGAGGGGGAGAGAGTACGTTTAATCACGACCAGGAAGAAAAGAACAAGACTCTGGCTATTCCACTGTGACATTATCAACCTACACGTTGCATTGGCTGCCAAGGTCGATACCACACACACTCACTCGCATACACATATTATTACTTACTAAGAGAGCCATATAGCCTACACACACACATTCACTCATGCAAGCACACATGTATGCACACACACACCACCTCTTGAGCCACGGAGGATGAATAGGTAACTAATGAAGGAGAACATCAGAGCAAGACAACAGAGCGAAAGAGGCTATGAAGTTTAATGGAAGGTCTCGGTGAGGTCATTAGTCAACAAAATGACTGTTCAACAAGGAATGAACAATGTCAACCACAAACATGTTCAATAATCATATACCGTCATTACAGTATTATCATTGCTATAGTTGTGCTCTTAGTCAATCACTGAGTCGTTTTGGTGCAATATTCAATAGCTACAGTTTAATGTGATGTGATATACTGTATAATATTATACAGTGCATTCGGAAAGTATTCAGACCCTTTGACTTTTTCCACATTTTGTTCCATTACAGCCTTATTCTAAAATATATTTTTTCCCTCATCAATCTACACACAATGCCACATAATGCCAACGTTTTTAGGAATTTTTGCACATTTATAAAAAATACAAAACAGAAATACCTTATTTAAATAAGTATTCAGACCCTTTGCTATGATACTCGAAATTGAGCTCAGGTGCATCCTGTTTCCATTGACCATCCTTGAGATGTTTCTACAACTTGATTGGAGTCTACCTGTGGTAAATTCAATTGATTGGACATGATTTGGAAAGGCACACACCTGTCTATATAAGGTCCCACAGTTGACAGTGCATGTCAGAGCAAAAACCAAGCCATGTGGTCGAAGGAATTGTCCGTAGAGCTCCGAGGATTGTGTCGAGGCAAAGATCTGGGGAAGTACCAAACAATGTCTGCAGCATTGAAGGTCCCCAGAACACGTTGGCCTCCATTGTGATCTAAATGGAAGAAGTTTGGAACCACAAAGACTCTTCCTAGAGCTGGCCCGCCGGATGGTCACTCTGACAGAGCTCCAGAGTTCCAGAAGGACAACCAACTCTACAGCACTCCACCAATCAGGCCTTTATGGTAGAATGGCCAGAAGGAAGCCACTCCTCAGTAAAAGGCATGTGACAGCCTGCTTGGAGTTTGCCAAAAGGCACTTAAAGGACACTCAGACCATGAGAAACAAGATTGAACTCTTTGGCCTGAATGCCAAGTGTCATCGTCTGGAAGAAACACCTGGCACCAGCGACAGGGACTGGGAGACTAGTCAGGATCGAGGGAAAGCTGAACGGAGCAAAGTATAGAGAGTTCCTTGATGAAAACCTGCTCCAGAGCGCTCAGGATCTCAGACTGGGACGAAGGTTCACCTTCCAACAGGACAACGAGGACACAGCCAAGACAATGCAGGAGTGGCTTCGGGACAAGTCTCTGAATGTCCTTGAGTGGCCCAACCAGAACCCGGACTTGAACCCGATCAAACATCTCTGGAGAGACCTGAAAATAGCTGTGCAGCGACGCTCCCCATCCAACCTGACAGAGCTTGAGAGGATCTGCAGAGAATAACCTGTTGTGGGGTTGCAGGTAGCCTAGTAATTAGAGCGTTGGGCCAGTAACCGAAAGGTTGCTAAATCGAATCCCCGAGCTGACAAGGTAAAAATCTGTTGTTCTGCCCCTGAACAAGGCAGTTAACCCACTAAAAGCTAGGCCGTCATTGTAAATAAGAATTTGTTCTTAACTGACTTGCTTAGTTAAATTAAAAGAACGGGAGAAACTCCCCAAAATAAAGGTGTGCCAAGCTTTTAGCGTCATAATTGCTGCCAAAGTTGCAAAAGTAAACGGTCTGAATACTTATGTAAATGTGATATTTCAATTTTATTTTTAATACATTTGCAAAAAAATCTTTAAACCTGTTTTTGCTTTGTCATTATGGGTTATTGTGTGTAGATTGATGAGGAAGGAAAAAACGATTTAATACATTTTATAATAAGGCTGTAACATATTTTTTGCTGTGTGCTGTAGGCCTACTGTTCTGTGATATGACTTGATGTGATATAAAATTATATGACATGTACACCTGGGTCAACAGGAAGGTTATCATCCTGTGATGAAGTCATATCCTAGACCAAGTCAGATCATGCCAAGGCAGTAAAACTTGAACAGGAAATTAATAGAGCTGATGTTTAGTCAGTGAGCCAAGTTATTACATCCTACTGGCCAAGGTTAGGTTTAGATCTGGGAACATAATGTAAATTGATGCAGACAGTCATGTAGCCCTTCCCTGCAGTCAATGACCAAAAGCGTCCTCTTTGGCCTCATGGGTGGAATGTTATTAAAATGTTTCATAATTTCATAATTAATACGTTATTTTATTGTATTTATTTATTTAACCGTTATTTAACTAGGAAAGTCAAATTCTTATTTACAATAACGGCCTACCAAAAGTAAAAAGGCCTCCTGCAGGGACGGGGGCCTGGGATAACATATATTTTTTTTAAATACAATATAAATGTAGGACAAAACACACATCACAACAAGAGAAAAAACACAACACCACACAAGAGAGACCTAAGACAACAACATAGCAAGGCAGCAACACATGACAACACAGCATGGTGGCAACACAACATAACAACAACATGGTAGCAAAACAACATGGTAGCAGCACCTAACATGGTACAAACATTATTGGGCACAGACAACAGCACAAAGGGCAAGAAGGTAGAGACAACAATACTGTCAGTAAGAGTGTCCATGATTGAGTCTTTGAATGAAGAGATTGAGATAAAACTGTCCAGTTTGAGTGTTTGTAGCAGCTCGTTCCAGTCGCTAGCTGCAGCGAACTGAAAAGACGAGCGACCCAGGCATGTGTGTGCTTTGGGGACCTTTAACAGAATGTGACTGGCAGAACGGGTGTTGTATGTGGAGGGTGAGGGCTGCAGAAGATATCTCAGATAGGGGGGAGTGAGGCCTAAGAGGGTTTTATAAATAAGCATCAACCAGTGGGTCTTGCGACGGGTATGCAGAGATGACCAGTTTACAGAGGAGTATAGAGTGCAGTGACGTGTCCTATAAGGAGCATTGGTGGAAAGTCTGATGGCCAAATGGTAAAGAACATTTAGCCGCTCAAGAGCACCCTTACCTGCCGATCTATAAATTATGTCTCCGTAATCTAGCATGGGTAGGATGGTCATCTGAATCAGGGTTAGTTTGGCAGCTGGGGTGAAGAGGAGCGATTACGATAGAGGAAACCAAGTCTAGATTTAACTTTAGACTGCAGCTTTGATATGTGCTGAGAGAAGGACAGTGCACCATATAGCCATACTCCCAAGTACTTGTATGAGGTAACTACCTCAAGCTCTAAACCCTCAGAGGTAGTAATAACACCTGTGGGAGGAGGGGCATTCTTCTTACCAAACCACATGACCTTTGTTTTGGAGGTGTTCAGAACAAGGTTAAGGATAGAGAAAGCTTGTTGGACACTAAGAAAGCTTTGTTGTAGAGCATTTAACACAAAATCCGTGGAGGGGGCAGCTGAGTATAGGACTGTATCATCTGCATATAAATGGATGAGAGAGCTTCCTACTGCCTGAGCTATGTTGTTGATGTAAATTGAGAAGAGGGTGGGGCCTAGGATCGAGCCTTGGGGTACCCCCTTGGTGACAGGCAGTGGCTGAGACAGCAGATTTTCTGACTTTATACACTGCACTCTTTGAGAGAGGTAGTTAGCAAACCAGCCCAAAGACCCCTCAGAGACACAAATACTCCGGCCCACAAGAATGGAATGGTCTACCGTATCAAAAGCTTTGGCCAAGTCAATAAAAATAGCAGCACAATATTGCTTAGAATCAAGGGCAATGGTGACACCATTGAGGACCTTTAAGGTTGCAGTGACACATCCATAACCTGAGTGGAAACCAGATTGCATACCCGAGAGAATACTATAGACATCAAGAAAGCCAGTCAGTTGATTATTGACAGGTTTTTCCAACACTTTTGATGAACAGGGATCAGCTTGATCTCCCCCTTTAAATAAAGGACAAACTGTGGCTGCCTTCCAAGCAATGGGAACCTCCCCAGAAAGAAGAGACAGGTTAAAAGGTTGGAGATAGGCTTGGAGATGATAGGGGCAGCATCCTTAAAGACGAAAGGGTCTAAACCATCTGACCCAGATGTTTTTTGGGGGTCAGGTTTAAGGAGCTCCTTTAGCACCTCGGACTCAGTGACTGCCTGCAGGGAGAAACTTTGTTGCGGGGCAGGGGAAAAAGGACAAAGCATTGGGGATAGTCATATTAGAAGGGGTGAGAGATGAGGAAATGTTAGATGGGAAAGGAGGAATGGCTGAGTCAAATATGAATCCTGACTTAATGAAGTGGTGATTAAAGAGCTTAGCCATGTGCTTCTTGTCAATAACAACCACATCATCAACATTAAGGGACATGGGCAGCTGTGAGGCGAAGGGTTTATTCTCCAGGTCTTTAACCATTTTCCAGAACTTCTTGGGGTTAGACCCACACAGAGAGAACTGCTCCTTAAAGTAAGAGCTTAGGGCAGGTAGGGTACAGGCCGGTGCTGATGGAGGACGATAGCACCCAGCAACAGTCAACAAATGCTGTTAATGCTTAAAACCAGCAAATCAAATTGTTTTGGGACAGACTAGGTGGAGACATCCGAGCACTGAAGGTGATCCTTGGTAAAGCTTGCCACTCCCCCACCTTTGGAGGATCTGTCTTGACGAAAAAGCTTATAACCAGAAAGGTTAACATCAGTATTCAAAACACTCTTCCTTAACCACTTCTCAGTAATTACCAACACATCTGGATTGGAGCTGTGAACCCACACTTTCAATTGATCCATTTTAGGTAATAAGCTTTTTCTGTCCGGTGGTTCTATGTTTATAACAGTTTTGTTATATTTCAGTCTTCTGTGATGTATGTAAAGTGTAATATTGGGATGCAAACTCAAAATGTAATACATTTCAACTCTATATCTTAGATAGTACAGGTGTATTATTTTTTTAAGCCCACAACCATGTGTGTGATGTGTATACTTTCAAAGTAGATTTTTTTAAGACAGCCAAGAATCACTCTGTGTGACCCTGATTTAGCCCACTGCAATATGAAAGGTCCAATGCAGCTGTTTTTAACTCAATATCAAATAATTTCTGGGTAATAATTAAGTACCTTACTATGATTGTTTTCAATTAGAATTGTCAAAAGAAACAATAATAGCTTCTTAGCAAAGAGAAATTTATCAGGCAAGAATTTTGCTAGGACTGTCTGCAAATGGTCTGAGTGAGGGGCCTAATTGGACGAGCCTAATGGAAGGGATAAGTAACCTGAAAACTAGCTGTTATTGGCAGAATGGTCTAAAACTCCATTCTACCAAAACAGGCTGACATTTCAGGCAATATTATTAAACAGCTCTTATGCTAAAAGGGCATTATCATCATTTTTACAATTTCACAGTATTATTCCAACCTCATAGTGTGGAAATATATACTCTATAAAACACAGGACAATCATGTTTTTGACTGCACTGGGCCTTTGAAAGTAATCTGTTATGTTTTTAATTAATAATTGTACACAAAATGATCATCTATTACCAAAGCTCCATGATTTATGAAGTGGGGTAGTATGTAGGCGTATCATTAACAAGAAAATCTTCAGGGACAATAGGCAATGTGCAGTTATGTAAATTCACTTGGCTTTTCAAATTAATATGGAAATATGCAATGACTAACTACACTTATGTAATTCACTTCACACACAAGAGAACAGAAACACCTCCCAGATCGGATAAACTGATAAGTAACAGTAGGAGACATGTTAGAAGTGATGTACAGATAATTAGCTGATCTAGTCTGGGTGATGAGCTTAATTTACTCTTTACGCGTACATCTCTTCAACCACAAATCAATGCTGTGTTTTATTGTCTCATTTATATTGCACATTATAGTGCGAGTTATGTGGACTGCCAGTAAAATACTTTGTTTACCACACCTCTGTGGTCTCTATTGGTTTGAGTTTGTTTGTCTGAGATGTGGGCAGCAGCAGTAGCTGGGGCATCCCAGTGCAGCGGTCATAATAAACGGTGATTCACTGCATCTGCCAGCCATGCTACTCCTCCTTGCCCTGGGCCTCTTAGTAAGAGCTGACTCATTGGTCCACCATCACATTTCTTTTATCAAACAAGGTCTGAAGCCTCTTGAAGTACCATATCTCCCTTTATTATGTATTGTATGCATTTTATGGATTTAAAATGACTATTTGTATATATTTTTTGCTATATTATTTATGAGCTTGTACTTGATTCAGCAATGATGGGGAAACAGTAGGAAATTATTATGTTATGACATACTGTCTGTTTTGTGCTCATGTAGATGAATTGTAATGTGATACGATGAACATTTGGTGTCTGGTTCTAGTTAGTCACTGTTCCTTTTCTCTCCTTTTCACCAGGACTCAGGGCTCCAGCAGGAGGGCTTGTGGATATCTGATATGCCATTTGACTGGAGACGTGCTGCAGTATGCAGTACAGGGAGAAGAAAACATGCAGAAAAGTAATCATGTGGCAAGGTCTAGTAAAGATTGGAAGGGTAAAATGCCTCCTCTAAAAATACTCTGTGCAATTGGATAAAATAGAGTATTCTAGAAAATCCCACCGCTACCACTATTTCTCATTCCACCTAACAGCGGACAGACAAAATGGACATCATTGCAGTTTTAAAATGCCCTTGAAATAGAAACAGCACTTTTATACTTAATCTCTTACTGGAATCCTAGTTTTCCTACTGTACTGTATGACTGAGGGAGTTGGCTGCCAGCTTAAGGCATTATATTCTGCTGAACCAGGCTCAGGTTTGTGTGAGTTGGGTCAGTTCCCTGCCATAGTCCACACATTAAGATACTGAACCAGGGTCAGCCAGTTGTTGTGACTGAGGTCACTGGTGGTGATTGAAGTGACGCAAGCCTGCCACTCATACTTGTTTGCATTAGAGGCTGATACTGGGGTTGCATGCCCATTTGGGAGATTCCATGCTTGTCATTCTGCGAATGCTTGGGAATCAATGAGCCTCTTGATTGGAACCATGTCATTGCACAGCACAGTACATCAGGATATACAGTATCAGAACATACACACAGGCACACACACATACAGAGAGAGAGGGTGAGGGAGAGAAAGTGAAGCAGAACAGTGGACAAGCAGTGCACAGAAAAGATGGATGGAAGATAAAAGATAGGTAACTCGAGCAGGAGGTCAGAACTAATGCAGGAGGTCAGAACTAATGCTTGTTGTCTATCTGGGCCAGGCCTGGATAGTCCAGGGAACACCCACCTCATGAAAGCAGCAGCAGCAGCTTCAAGCCTATCCTTGTTCTCTGTCTTGTGGGCGGTGCTACTAGCAACCAGCATGGGGGATGGATCTTGTTCGGGTGAATCATTTGCCAAGCAGATGCCAGGGAGACTTGTATTTTGTGCTAATCCTTCCTGGGTAGTCAAAGGCTTTTAGAAAAAAAGGTTATCCTTTCATTGTTTTCTACAAATTCATGAAGAGTTCTCATTTTCGAAGCACACAGATCTTTGTTAGATTTAAATTCTTGTTCAAAGTAAAAAAACAAGCATGGATGTTCATGAAACGTTTTATTGGCTGTATCAACTATATTTATGTTCTTATTATGGTTTTACATTCATGAATGAATGTTATTGTCTAATTATACATGCCTACTGCTATGCTAGGTTTTGAGACAGATGCAATAAGATATTACACAGCCTCGTGCCATCATTAGGGCTACCACGTAAACTTTAGTGACCTAATTTCCTATTCACAATGCCATGGTGTCATTTGGTATGTTGAGAATGTTTGTAAACTAGATGTGGCCATGACTTGAGAATTCACTGTGCTGTGTAGCCTGGTACCGTTTGGACTGTTCATGCCACACTGCACAGACAAGGCTCAGAACTGACGAACCAGATCACCCTGTTGAGAGAGGGCATACGGGTTCCTTCTCTCTATAACAACAAAACAAACAGGTTGCATCACTCAGCCTGGTGCTATTGGTGGAGGTGTGCGAGGTTGGTTAAACACACAGTGTGAAGAGCTATGGAATGTTTTGTCTGAAAGGTAATTAAGTACATATTTGAACAAGGATGTAGGTCACCAGTCACATTAGAAAAAAATATTTGGTAACATCCATTGCTGTAATATTGAAAATATGTTATCGATCTGTTTTTGGCCACTGTGCCCATCTGGTGGAGAAAAAAAATCCCAATGCCCCAGGGCAGTGATTGGGGACATTGCTCTGTGTAGTGATGTCTTTCGGAAGGACGTTAAACGGGTATCCTGACTCTCTTTGGTCACAAAGATCCCATGGCACTTATCTTAAGAGTAGGGGTGTTAACCCCGGTGTCCTGGCTAAATTCCCAATCTGGCCCTCATACCATCATGGCCACCTAATCATCCCCATCTTCCAATTGGCTCATTCATCCCACCACCTCTCTCCTGTAACTATTCCCCAGGTCATCACTGTAAATGAGAATGTGTTCTCAGTCAACTTACCTGGTAAAATAGGGGTTAAATAAAACATTTAATAAATAAAAGACAATTGCTGACACTCCAAGACTGTGTGTTTGGTAAAAATCTGTGTGATAGTTGATTAGGAGCCCTAGACCCTCAGCCCAATCTCCATCTGAAATGATAAGGATTGTCACACACACACACGCACACACAACACAACACACACACTTCCATGACAACACAATGCAGTCTACAATCTCACCTAAATGGTATTTCACAACTTTGATGATAACATTGTTTTCTTAAAGGAACCCTACAAACTATGTTACTATTGTTTGTTACTAGTGTTTGTTTTCTCCTCCCCATGTTGACTCACCACAAATACCACCTGGTTCATTCTTCTCTTCCAGACAACCTGCATTTCTGTCATTCCTCTGTATCCACAGCTGCTCCCTTCAAGTTTCAATGTTTAATGGCACATGCACAAGTACAGTGTAATGCCCTTCTTGCAAGCTCCAAACCCAACAATGCAGTGATCAATATCAGTGTAGCACTAAAAATAACATAAGGTAGAACAAAAACACAAGAAATTAAGATAAGAAGAACATGAGAAAGAAGCTACAGTGCCTTCAGAAAGTATTCACACCCCTTGACATTTTCCACGTTTTGTTGTGTTACAGCCTGAACCCCATAATGTCAAAGTGGAATTATGTTTTTTGAAATGTTAATAAAATTAATAAAATTTTGAAATGTCTTGAGTCAATAAGTATTCAACCCCTTTGTTATGGCAAGCCTAAATACGTTTAGGAAGTCACTGACCTCTTATCGTCTCCGGTGAACAGGCCTACCACCGTCGTGTCGTCAGCAAAATGATGGTGTTGGGGGTGTGAACAGGGAGTACAGGAGGGGACTAAGCACACACCCCTGTGGGGCCTTAGTGTGGAGGGTCAGCATGGCGGAGGTGATGTTGCCTATCCTCACCACCTGGGGTCGGCCCGTCAAGAAATCCAGGATCCAGTTGCAGAGGAAGGTGTTCAGTCCCAGTGTCCTAAGCTTGCAGAGAGGCTAGTCAGGCAGGTTTTAGGCTCTTTTATGCTAACGTTAGTTAGGTTAGTTATTAAGTAACATTCCTGTGCATCTTACACATGGTTTCCAATTGTCATAACGTGACATTCAAAATCTGAGCATACACAACATACATTGAGCAAAGGTTCCTAGTAACATCTAGAACTTTCTGTTTACTCTCTCTGAAATATTACTTTTACTTTGCTGTGTTATGGTTGCTCTGGGAGCATTATTGGGTTTTTACTATACCTGCTTAACTGCCTCCAATCCCCTCATTCCATTCCCCTGTAAACAAACACACTCCCCAGCCAGCCAGCACCAGCCGCCAAGGCCCTGATTATCAGTCCTGATGTTGCTCTAGGATCTGTCTCGCTGAGATCCATTCAACAGACTGTCTAAATATAGCCATGGTGGACCAGGCAGGATGGGACTTGTGGACTTGTTTTCTTTGGACAGTTGCAGCAGTGTTTTTGTTTTAGTCGCTGGTGACATACAGTAGCCTAAACAGGAGAAATGTTTTTAACAGACACTTGGCAAGAGACCTGAGGACTGTGGTGGATGGTTAACACGTTCGTTATCTTACCATTGCACTGGACAACAGGTGTACATTTGAGATAGACCAGTGCAGTTTCCCACATTTTTGTAGCTATATTATTCAGTTTACCTGTCAAGTCTATAGGAAATGTTTGGTAGAGAGCTAAATGTAGTGACAAGAACATTCCATCTGACTGAAAGGAAATGGTGTCTCTTGCGATGTATGAGTTAGAGGTTTTAAATGATTTTGCTTTCATAAGGAAAAAGGTCATATCAATTTATCATAACCACAGGGTTACTGTACTGCACATTCCGTACGAACAAAAACCTGCTGTGGTCTCAATGTGCACATCTTGAACGTGAGTTTGAGAGCCGGTTGATTGGAAGAGCATGTCTCATAGCTAAAGCCCATGTCACTCCACTGAGAGGCCCTCACACCCACAGACCTCTCACACAGACCCCTCCCTCGTTTCCTAAAGCCCCGGTCATTTGTGGCTGTTGAGTTCATCTGTCAGAACTGCTTACCCGGCCCAGAATCCCCCTCTACTGTCCCTCAGAGGAACCAGGAAGACACAACACAACATAGCAACACATATAGTTGGTACCATACTAGACTGTAAATACGTATGTGTGCGAATGAGAGATGGGTATTTTTAGTGTTGACTAACACTATTTTGTGATCTTTGTGTTTTTACAGAGCTTTCTTAACTAGAACAATAGCTCTACTAACTCCAGTTTGTTTTCCGGTATTGAGTTCATGACTCAAGGACAGGTTAACAATAGGCCTGTGTCCTACTGGGACATCCCATCAAACAAAAACGAAAGCACCCATGTGATTCAATGTGATGCACATAATATTAGTGTTGTAGAAGACTGCGATTCCTGGGCAGTAAACATACATACAGATGTAGGATCTTAATTTGATCACTCTTTTGTTGCTGAGAATTGTCCTTGTGGTGTATTTGAGGTTTAAAAAGGCTTCTAAAGTTTGTAATTTCCACTTTAAAATGTCAGACTTGATTTGTCCTAACGAAAAATGTATCAACCCCTACAAAAATGTTCCGTTAATTATAATCCACATAATAATTCACAATTCCTGTTGCTGCAGGATTATTTTCTTGCTGTAGCAGACTGGCTCAAATTAAGATCCTACATCTGTAATGACAACAGAAAACAATGCAATACACAATACACAGAAGATTCTATTTACGTCTGGACGTACAATCTTAGCTTCTAAACAACTTTGAAGCCCTGATGATGGCCTTCAGCAAATTAATGTCCATCAAAGGGTAAATAATGTTGTTTTGATCGAAGAGAAATAGCTATGTTCATTTTAGGAATATGTGAGGGAAATGCATTAGTGATTCTTCAGTACTTTCAGCAACCTGAAAATGTCTGCTAGAACTGTTGAGATTAAATTCAGAAGTTTTGCACTCCTTAGAACCACCACAATATGTCCTGCAATAAAAAATGCATTTGAAGACCAAATATTTATCCCCAGACTCAAATTGAATTTTTCCCTTTGTGAGTTTCAAACAGCATAGGCTAATCACAGGGCATTATTCAATCACTATTTAAAGGCCCAGTGCAGTCAAAATTCATTTTTTTCCTGTGTTTTGTATCATATTGTACAACAGCTGATGAAACTAACACTGTAAAAGTGTGAAGAAATGTTATTTCCTGATAGTTGCTGGTTGAAAATCTATCAGGGTGGAGTTTTTTGCTTGCCTGGTGACATCATAACTTAATGTAGACCAATAACAAAGAGAGTTCCAAACCTCAAATTGTGATGCTTAAGAAATAGGCCTAGATTCGATCAGATCAAGCGTTAACTAGCAATAGCAGACACCCACAGAGGATAGAGGGCCGGCTCTAGCATTTTGGGGGCCCTAAGCGACATTTTGTCTCCAGGCCCTAGCAGCCTGGAACCCTAAGCGACCGCTTATGTTGCTTATGCCTGGAACCGGCCCTGAGGAGATGGTTTGGTGGTGTCAGAGGTGAAACGGAGGTAGAGCTGGATTGGAGCCATTAAAACTGTGAGCAGCTGCTCTTGCGATCATTGTCATGAAGCCACACCCACCCATTCAGAACAAGAAAGTTTAGGCTATATAGAAATAATTATGCTCAAAATGAAAAATCTACCAACTAAATAATAAGGATTTCTATCATCCTAGTCGAGGTGTAGATTACATCTCACATTCCAGTGTTTCAACTTGTAAAAAAGGCTGCGTGGGATTTCTGTTAATGCGACTCCGTGCAGCCAATGGCAATTTACACTTTAGGTGTAATGCCAGGAGCCACTGGATTTGACAGATATAATGCAGTTCCACCTCCGACACCATCAAAACAACTGCTATACGGATGTTGGCTAAAGCGGATCTGACACCATTTTTGTTTCTTTCTGACCATTTTAATGGAAAACTATTACAGTAATGTATTAGTTGTAGCCTAGAAATGATTTGATATTGAGATAAAAACGGCTGCATTGGGCCTTTGACTGCCCTTCACACGGGGATATAAGACTGGTCTGCTGAGAGGTTCAAACACAGCTGATATGACTGGAAATCCCAGAAGGCATTGGGAGGGGGTGCCATCGTGGTAGTTGAAGGGATGGGGTGGGAGGGTATAGGGAGCTGAGCCTCCTGCAAATCTGATGAGAGTGGAGAACAGAAGGTTTGGGGGTTATGAAGAGGGGGAGGGGGTCAGGCATGGGGATGATGGAAACCCACAACAAAGAGACACAAAGACAAGCCTCGGCCTTGAGCTTACAAATGGCACACGCTCGACCGCAGGGGAGGAAGCGGGAGTCACCCTAACCCTGACCCTGTCTCTGCCAATGACAATGGCCCATAAGTGCTCCTCATTACTTCTCATGTGGTCTCCATTTCATATAACGCCTTTCAAGATCAAAATGTCCCTAGAAGATGACCCTGGAGAAAACAATTTCAAGTTAAAAGGGCTTGCGTGATTCATAAGCTGGTTAGTCAACTGGTCAACTGCTTACGGCTTGTCTCCCAAAAACCATAAACGATATTGAAAAACTATACCCTCAACCTGTTCTAGGTTGTTTCTCTATACAGTAGTGTCTACTAACATTTTGAGTGGCAGTCTTCAAAAGCTTGCATTTACTGAGGGAAAGGAGTATACCAAATGTGTCACTTAACCCTCGATCCTGACAGAGCCGCGAAAAATAACCTAATTTCCAGCTATTTAGACTGGGAGAGCTACCTCTCCGGGGAGATAATAGATGTTGTAATCACCAAGGGAAACCAAACTGTTACTGTGGCAACCAGGCCTGACATGGGAAAACCCGTTACTGAAAATAGGACTTGGAAGAAAAGTAGACATTTTTGTGAGGGCGGTATACATTGTGTCAAATATGATTTTAAAAGGTTATGAGGTTGAATATCCAATACGAAAAAATGCACAGCCTTAAGGCTCCAGAGTGGCACAGCAGTCTAAGGCACTGCATCACAGTACAAGAGGCATCACTACAGTCCCTGGTTCAAATCCATAATATAACACATCTGGCTGTGATTGGGAGTGCCATAGGGTGGGGCACAATTGGCCCAGGGTAGGCTGTCATCGTAAATAAGAATTTGTTCTTAACTGACTTGCCTAGTTAAATAAAGGTTTAATTTTTTTATTACATAGGCCTAGTTGTTTGTCAAGGATCAGTTGGAAAACATGGAATTTACCTGTGTTGTATGTTGCGTTTAGTGTACCATCTTCAACAGGAAGTCATATCATCAACATACAATTATGTGTTTGCTTGGCTGTTCAGGCAGACCAGGGACAGTGGTTTGTGGTGGCACAGAGGAAGAGGACAGTCTATCACTGAGACAGACAGGCAGGAGACATGCAAATCAGATTACTTTTAAATGGACCGTGAGGATATCAAAGATAGAAATGACGTACATGTTTTTCTCTCTCCACTGGAACTTCTAACAAGCTTCCGTTGTTGATGTGTAACTTAAATACAGATTTCCATAAAAGGGAAAACAATGAAAAAACTGGAGCACTGTATATGAATAACATAATAGTTCAGAATGATAATTAGGTACTGTATACCATGAACATTGGCACAGACATGGCAGTTGATAAGCAGGAACCAAAAAATGTGCATTATAACAATCAGTTTTAAATGTTGGATATTGACTTGTGGTGAGTTTAAACTAAATCAATAGGATTAGCAATGGTTCAACTGTGACTGTGAGCATACACCACAAACTTTGTCTTCCTTGTACTCCATAGGGTCAAATCAGTTCAACTCTCCAGGGCACCCATCGCCACCTCCCAAAAAAAGACATTACCTTCCACTTAACCCTCCCTCCCTCCGTATTTCATGCTCTTTGCGCCTGCTCCTTAATTGAAGTATTAGCTATATTTAGCCCTGCTATGTCCCCCCAGCATGTAATCTGCCCATCTCTCTCTCTCTCTCTCTCTCTCTCTNGCACACACACACACACACACACACACACACACACACACACACACACACACACACACACACACACACACACACACACACACACACACACACACACACACACACACATGGGTCATCAGCCAGTGTAAGGGTGTCAGTGAGTGGGTTTTGCGTGGGCCTTGAGATAGCAGAGTTCTCCCAGAAGACTCTTCACATCTGATGTTACTGGGCTGAATAATGAAGAGGAGCACGTTTGGGTGAATCCTCGATGTTGAATCCTACCCATGTAGAATTCTTAAGTATTTTAATATTTTTTCTTGTTATAGCCTACTACAAATGTCTCTAGGAGGGAAAGGGTGTTTATCCTATTCGTTATTCCTATATGGCTGTGTGACTGCCTCAATAACTCAAATTGGGAAGTAGACAAATGTTATTAGTTCACTGTGAGCGTGTCTTGACTGACTGAACTGGGACAGCTGTTTCCATGGTACCCAGAGAAAGACCTGATAGTTGGGTACCCCACATAAGTCTATCATCCCTATACTTTTCAAGACTTCACCAATTGCTCAGGTATGACTCCCATGCTCTGACATGGTCAGGGAGACTCGGGTTACAAAAGTTGAATAAACCATCTGTATACCTTACCCTCCCTACTGTAACCTATTGTAGCACACCGACCCCTCTCCAGCTTTATCTAACCACCTCGTCAACATTTACAATCTGCACTGCACAAATAACCCCATTAGGGGTGTTATTAGCTGTGAAAGCCGCAATATGCTAGTTAGATAGCTCGCCGCTGGATAGCAGGGGCTCTCTCTGTTTGCCTGATAGGAGCAGGGGGGAAACAGGGGGGAATCTGCAGGGGGGAAACAGCAGGATATGAGAGAGAGGCCTGTGTATAATGACAGGATGATCGGGTGAGAGTGGAGAATGGGTTGCAGAGGCTGGATCTGTTCCACACAAATAGGCTAACAAACAGCGCTAGGATTGTGTTTACCGAAGCTAGTTCCCCCACTGTTAGCCTAGATCTCAACTACTCTGTCAACGTAACCTGACAACCGTTTCCCTGTTCGGGGATGTTGTTGTCTGTCAACATAGCTGGTTGGTAATGGAACTACTCAATCTGTGGTAATATGTTTGTTATTGTGTATACTGCTATATCTATAGCTTATTGTACACTTGTCCTCCACCAAGCAGTTTTATTATTAGTTTATCTGAACCAATCTTCAACAAATCTGCTGGATAGTTAACTTGATCACTATTCCATTGTGTCTCTACTCGGCATAAAAACAGTTGACTGAGGACTGCGCTGTGCAGATCCAAGCGGCAGTTAAAGTGAGTGGCATCCATCCATCTCTGTGTTCTCTTCCTCCGGCCGGCCCTCTCTCAGGAGACTGGTTAATCTAATGGGATCCATACTGATGAAAGAGCTCAGCCTGCAAACCTGATAACTTCAGCTCTGGTCAGCAGTAATTAGAACCAGTTTACCACATGGCCGCATGTTTGCTGTTTCGCTGGTGACCACTAAGACTCTGACCATACCTGTGAAACTCCACTAGCACTACAGATAAAGGGTAGCATTGCACCAATATGTACTTCTGCTGATCCCCACCATGGCCTGTACTCATGTGGTTATCTGGAACTGGATTTCCAGTACTGTGGTTACATAAATGGAGGGCTCGGTGCTGATGGAGAGATTGTGATTCCATTAATATAGGACTTAAGAGAGGCAGCTGATCTGTTCCACAGAGGGAGAGCCCAGGGCATGTTCTTTGTGTGGTCACAATGAGGCCAGCATCACTAATGGGAAGACCGACCTCTCTGTGTTGTGTGTGTGAGTGACCTGGGCTTATCGCTTCAAACACAGGCATGGCTCCACAGTTATGTGAGAGAGCAAGGAAGAATGAGGCAGAGTGAGAGAGATGGAGAGATGGAAAGGAAGAGAGAGAGGCAGGCCACGGGCCACTGCACATCATTACACATCATATTGCAGGAACAGAACTGATACTGTGCAAAGAGCGAGGAGTCAGTAACCCTCGCCCTGGGCCCTGTACTGTACAGTTATAGTTAGTTATATAAGTCAAGTTCCGACAGACAACATTGTGTCCAATATGTAGCCTGAGTCTAAGATAGATTGAAAGATACTGTACTCTGGCTATTCTGCAGTACTACATTGCTGTAAGAAGACAGACGATATTGAAATGAGAAGTCTTGTCTAGAAGGACTATGCAAAAGGTTGATGCATTTTTATGGCCAACTGATTTGTACAATGGGCGCTTTCAGTGATATCCAATAAATAGAAGTGAAAATTAGAGAGCAAAGTAGAAACACAGTGATTAAGAAGGAGGGAACAGCGGTCTTAACACTGAGCTCATCTAGAGTAACACTGATGGTTTCTAATGCATGAACAGCACACTCTCCTCCTATGCTTTTCTCCCTGCTCTTGTATCAACATTACACAAACAACATCTCAATAGACATTGGGGCGTGGGTGATGCGATATTTCATCTTTACTATGATTGAGCAGCTGTTGCAGTCGATAAAGCAAGCCATAATTACTATCAAACAATCAGAGGGAAAATTAAAAGTCTCCCGTTGAGTATGCTAATACGTTGTCATTCATGCTACAATAATGGGCCATGCCCTGCCCACAACTCACAGGATATAATTATAGCTTAGCTACCATTTAATTTGAGCACCCGTAAATGGAATTCTTAAAGGCCCAATAAAGCCGTTTTTATATCAATATCAAATTATTTCTGGGTAACAATTAAGTACTTTACTATCCACGTTTCCATCCAACCATTTAATGCAGATTAATTACCTGATGCATGAAAAAAGTCACCACCCAGCTGAAGGAAACATGAAATGCCGGTACAAATGTATAAATACCTACAGACAATTTGTTTGTTTCGACATGGTGGGATCTTTTTGTGTCGGTAAAATTAAATATGCGAGAAATGGCTGGAAATGCCTTTATGCGCAAATATTGATATAATAACAATCATATCGAAGTAAACTTGGAGTAACGCAATGATGTTTTGTGTGGTCCTCCCACTACGACTCGGAAAAGCATGTAGTTCATTAGGCTACAGATAAAATACTTCACAGGGTGGTGAATGTGAAAGGTGATGAGCTTGATGCTCCTTTCTTATTCTGGTGACATGATGATCGATGCTTGGCTGCCGTTTGACAAATACAAATATATTATTGCTCTTATCCATAATAATCTCATAATGTAATATAGGTAGCCTACCCGCACTGTATCTGTGAGCTGTTGACTTGGCGCATGTGCCAAGACCTGAGTGGGCACATTTACTATATAATGCAATAGTTTTTTGTGACAAAATCATCAGTAGATTTGAAAATACGATGGAAACCCATTTAACTTGTATTTTTTATTGGGTGCATGGGAATTTAACTGCAAGAGTTATTTTTATGTGCACTACGTCATCACGCACAGCCTTTTATCCGCAACAAGTCAGTTTGATGGAAACGCATCTCTGGTGGGAAGATTCACATATTGTTTTATGCAGATTTTAGAATATTCACATTAAAATCTGACACAAATTGGATGGAAACCTAGCTACTGTATTAGATTTCCATTAAAATGTGCAAAAATAGCTTTTTAGCAAAACATTATTTCTCAAGCAAAAATGTAGCTAGGACTGTATGGGAGTGGTCTGAGTGGGAAGGTGAAAACTGAAAAGTAACTGTTATTGACAGAGAGGTCTGGAACTCTCTTTGTTGTTGGTCTAGTAACTAATTTACTGCATGGTGATGTCACCATGGACAGCCAAAACTTCACCCATGTACAGTAAACCTGGTGCTTATAAGGTCCTGTGTAGATTTGTATTTTCAATCAGAATCTATCAGGAAATAACACTGATAAAATATTTTCACACTTTTACAGTGTTAGTTTCATCAGCTGTTGTACAATATGATATAAAACACAGGATAACTGCATTTTGTCTGCCCTGGGCCTTTAATCACCTATAAGGCAGATTAAACAGAATAAATCCTGTACAATAACCACATTTTATTAATAATGAATGTAGTCATTGATACATGGAGAAAACTGGGTCTATATACAGTAAGCTCAGGGGCCAATATGATCTTAGTAGCTGTACTTCCTTCTTCCCCACAGAGTAGATCTAGAGGCATTCTGTCGGTTGTGTGCTCTCATGGCACGCAATGGGACGTGATAAGGTTGGCTTTGCATTGCAGCCAATTCCTTGGTGACCTGACTACCTACTAATGAAAAGTGTGTTTGCGTAACTGTTTTTAGACCCTTGAATTTGATGGTCAACGGTTTTCATCGCTCTGTCTCTTTAATGTTATGCGCTTATAGGCTTATGCATTGTTGCATTTACCTGTGTGAGAAGGAGCCTACAGTGTATGAGTAAAATAGAAGAGAACAGTACATCTTGTTACATCTTTTCAAAAAAAGACTACAATTCTAAAGATTTAGTGACAGATTCTTTAATGATGTTGCATCAGATATCTTCCTTAGCTAAACTTAGGCGTTTTACAAGTGTGCCATAGGCATGATTGCAACAGGCTGTAATGTGTAGAGAGAGTTAGAAGTAGCACTCAAACACATTATGAATGCCATTTTCCCTCCAAATTGCCTTTATTATTCAGAGGCCAAACCGCAAAACATTCTAGAATATCACAGCAGAATCAGAGGGAGTAGGCCTATACTCTATGTATGACATTCTCATCTGCTAGGTTTGTGTAGGACTGGGATAATCCCTGTGCACGACTGTATCTCCCCTCACAACAACTCAGTGGTTCACTGGATCACATCAATCAATTCAATAAGACCAACAGCGCCTTTGTTTTTGAAAGATGCGCCTTTGAAAGCGTGCCAATTTTCAGTGAGTTGGAGTTTCTCACAGCCTGGCAGTATCCACCACAGCGGCGGCTAAATCTGGGCCAAATCCCGCTGACAAAAGAACGTTTCGACTCATGTCTGTCCCCACAACACTCTTAACACCTTGCTTTCCACACTGGTCCCAATCACTCCACTGTGGCAGTCACCAAGATGAGACAAGATGAGACGAGAATTGATATTCTCACAAAGGAGGTCTGCTCTAAACTGACCGACAGGTTAACACACTAAAGGCTAGTTTACGGTCCACAGGGTGACTGTGGCTCAACCGACCCGAGTCCCAGCCTAATCTCGTGGCTCTTTGACCCCCTGGGGTTTATAATGATCAGCTAGTTTAACATTGAAAAGAGGACATTTCAACAACACAGAGCCAACTATGTTGTATCCCAACTGGCTATTTATACCACAAGAAGAGGGCTGAACAGTATCCCTTGACAGGGGCGGCAGGTAGCCTAGTGGTTAGAGCGTTGGACTTGTAACCGGAGGGTTGCAAGTTTGAATCCCCGAGCTGACAAGGTAAAAATATGTTGTTCTACCCCTGAACAAGGCAGTTAACCCACTGTTTCCGGGCGCTGAAGATGTGGATGTCGATTAAGGCAGCCCCCCGCACCTCTCTGATTCAGAGGGATTGGGTTAAATGCGGAAGACATTTCAGTTGAAGGCATTTGGTTGTACAACTGACTAATAATGGTGACTTTTATTACTCATCCACAGAGAGAAATTCTGATCTCATTCATAGCCACAAAGCTCTTCTCTAAACATAACACTGGTGGGCACAGATCTGGAGGTTAATGGGTTATTTAATTGGTTATTTAATGGTTTAAACTCATTTCCCCCAGTAATATGAGTGCCAGGCCCATTAGAGGCTTCATCCAATTTTTATGTTTTTTCCCAAAAATCGTTTTCCTGGCTTTAGGGAGATAGCCATTAATGCCAATCATCCCTTATTCCCAATAAATGGATGAAATATGTCATCTGTGGATTTAAGTTAATTTTTCTCTTCTCTGAGAAACAAAATTATATTTAGTAACTGGCTACATCTACTCAGATTAAACCAACCTGGACAGTTATTACAGAATCACTATGATATATACATGCAACATTTCACTGAATTTGGCTTGTTACTACACTTGCATGTGCAGGCTTGTGCTGTAGGTATATTATGGCTGTGCTAAGTTCCATATTAATGCTACACTAAATAATTTGTAGAGCCCTAAAAGGCTAGCCATTTAATGAACCACAAGGCATTGCAGTGCCATTCACCCACTGGGAAGACGTAACCACTGTGCTGTATGTAAGTAAGGTTTGTTTGCACTTCTGAGACACTTTAGTGGTTCTCTCATCTCTCATCCCATTCTACATTGTGCTAATCAGTAAACAGGCTAGCGTCACCCTCCTCTCGCTGTGTCGTGATGGCTTGACTGTCTGTGACTCACCCACAGAGAGCATGCTCCTATGCCTGCCTGCTCGCTAGCATGATGCTGAGAGGAGAGGCACGACAGGCTCATGTTAGGGCAGCAGAGGCTGCCTCTTGCACGGCCCGCTGGGTACAGTCATGGCATTGTTACCGGGCAGATCCTCCAGCCTGCAGCACGCTCTGTGAGAGACTGGCTTGTGAGTGGGTGAGCCAGCAAAGCGGCCTATGACTTGTAGTGATATGACAGACCAGGAACAGGCAGACGCACCATGGGGAAAGTCTGTTGTGGTTCTGGGACCTACTTTTGGGACAGTGGAAAGGATGGGGCAGGTTGTGGGATGGGGATGGCGGTGCATGTGTGAGGCGTGTGGTGTGTATGTGCGTGTCTACATAAATCCTTGATGCAAACGGTGCATGGAGAACAATGCCCACATCCGCACTCTAGATGTTGTTGGATAAACAAATTCTTAGGCATGGGGATAGTATCCCAGATGATTGAGTGAAGATTACTGTGTGAGGATTACTGTATGCGCTTAATGTGATATGCTTGCCCAGAGCGTGACATGTGGCTCAATGTCTGAGCATCACAAGATGTGTTGACATGTCTCCGTTCCAAGGGCCATTAAAGTCCATTACAGCTTCACAGTTGAGACCACTGCTTGTTTCACCCGTGAGTGGTACTATGTATGCGTCATACAATACAAAACCCTATGTTCTGTCTGATCTACCTTGATCCACACACACGTACGCACATGCCTGCAAGCACGCACACACACTTCATAAACATATATTCACTACAATTTATCTACTGTACTTCCCAAGAACAGACAGAAGAAGAGCGTACAGCACGTCCTCACATGCTACCTGTAGCCTATGTACACAAACAAACAGCGATACTGTCTATGCACTTGATATGACGACGAGAAAATATGTGTAATAGGGACTGTACAGAGGACTTCATGTGGTTTTCGGACACGTGTAGGCAAGGCAAGATGCAGTAGATGGTATAGAGTACAGTATATACTTATGAGATGAGTAATGTAGGGTATGTAAACATTACATAAAGTGGCATTGTTTAAGTGACTAGTGATACATTTATTACATCCCATGTGAACTCTGAATTTAATACATGTGAGAATATGGTTTCAAATGTGAAATTTAAGCTCAATGTGAAAACAGCCATGTGAAACTCCAATGTCACTTTTTTGTTGTTGTAAGGGCCCAGTTGTCTACGTGTTAGTCTGTTTGTACAGTAGATAAGTGTTATAGTGACTGTACAATGGACTTCAGGGCCCCAGTTGTCTACGTGTCAGTCTGTTGTACAGCAGATCAAATCAAATCAAAGTTTATTTGTCACGTGCGCCGAATACAACAGGTGTAACCTTACAGTGAAATGCTTACTTACAGGCTCTAACCAATAGTGCAAAAAAAAGGTATTAGGTGAACAATAGGTAAGTAAAGAAATAAAAACAACAGTAAAAAGACAGTGAAAAACAGTAGCGAGGCTATGTACAGTAGTGAGGCTATAAAACTAGCGAGGCTACATACAGACACAGGTTAGTCAGGCTGATTGAGGTAGTATGTACATGTAGATATGGTTAAAGTGACTATGCATATATGATGAACAGAGAGCAGCAGTAGCTTAAAGAGGGGTTGGCGGGTGGTGGGTGGCGGGACACAATGCAGATAGCCCGGTTAGCCAATGTGCGGGAGCACTGGTTGGTCGGGCCAATTGAGGTAGTATGTGCATATGTATGTGAATGTATAGTTAAAGTGACTATACATATATGTTAAACAGAGAGTAGCAGCAGTGTAAAAAAGGGGTTTGGGGGGGGGCACACAATGCAAATAGTCCGGGTAGCCATTTGATGACCTGTTCAGGAGTCTTATGGCTTGGGGGTAAAAACTGTTGAGAAGCCTTTTTGTCCTAGACTTGGCACTCCGGTACCGTTTGCCATGCGGTAGTAGAGAGAACAGTCTATGACTGAGGTGTCTGGGGTCTTTGACAATTTTTTGACACCGCTTGGTGTAGAGGTCCTGGATGGCAGGCAGCTTAGCCCCAGTGATGTACTGGGCCGTACGCACTACCCTCTGTAGTGCCTTGCGGTCGGAGGCCAAGCAATTGCCGTACCAGGCAGTGATGCAACCAGTCAGGATGCTCTTGATGTTGCAGCTGTAGAACCTTTTGAGGATCTCAGGACCCATGACAAATCTTTTTAGTTTCCTGAGGGGGAATAGGCTTTGTCGTGCCATCTTCACGACTGTCTTGGTGTGTTTGGATCATTCTAGTTTGTTGGTAATGTGGACACCAAGGAACTTGAAGCTCTCAACCTGCTCCACTACAGCCCCGTCGATGAGAATGGGGGCGTGCTCGGTCCTCCTTTTCCTGTAGTCCACAATCATCTCCTTAGTCTTGGTTACGTTGAGGGATAGGTTGTTATTCTGGCACCACCCGGCCAGGTCTCTGACCTCCTCCCTATAGGCTATCTCGTCGTTGTCGGTGATCAGGCCTACCACTGTTGTGCCGTCTGCAAACTTAATGATGGTTTTGGATTCGTGTCTGGCTATGCAGTCGTGGGTGAACAGGGAGTACAGGAGGGGACTGAGCACGCACCCCTGGGGGGCTCCAGTGTTGAGCATCAGCATGGCAGATGTGTTGCTTCCTACCCTCAATGACACACGCACACACACACACACACACACACACACACACACACACACACACACACACACACACACACACACACACACACACACACACACACACACACACACACACACACACACACACATGACCTGTGTGGCTCTGCCAAGGTCTATTCCTGTGGAACAGGCTCTGTCTTCGCTGGGCTCCCTCTGAGCTCACTGCTTCAAGAAGAGACCCATTGTTTTGCTTTCAGACTACAGATAGGGTTTCCTCCACCTGCAGTCAAGAAGAGATTTGAACGGCCTTGTCCAATTTCTGTCTACTGTCTAAAGACAGACTCATTCATAATTTTTCTCTCTCTTCTTTTTTCGGTTTGGGTTCACAATAACTCTATTAAACCTAGAACAACTGTGAAATCCAGAGAATAACGTTGTGTGTGTGTATGTCCTTGAGTTGTAGTGTGTGTGTGATTGTGTGTCTGTGTGTGTTTACACATGTACAGTACCAGTCAAAAGTTTGGACACACCTATTCATTGAAGCGTTTTTCTTTATTTTTACAATGTTCTACATTGTAGAATAATAGTGAAGACATCAAAACTATGAAATAACACATATGGAATCATGTAGTAACCAAAAAAGTGTTAAACATATCAAAATATATTTTAGATTTTAGATTCCTCAAAGTAGCCACCTATTGCCTTGATGACAGCTTTGCACACTCTTGGCATTCTCTCAACCAGCTTCACCTGGAATGCTTTTCCAACAGTCTTGAAGGAGTTCGCACATATGCTGAGCTCTTGTTGGCCGCTTTTCCTTCACTCTGCGGTCCAACTCATCCCAAACCATCTCAATTGGGTTGAGGTCGGGTGATTGTGGAGGCCAGGTCATCTGATGCAGCACTCCATCACTCTCCTACTTCAAATAGCCCTTACGCAGCCAATCTAAAACATAGTAAAAATAACAAAAAACCCTTGAATGAGTAGGTGTGTCCAAACTTCTGACTGGTACTGTACATGCTAACGTATGCAGGAAAGGGTGTACAGTGTGTGTGTAAGTTAGTGGAGGAGGTTGCAATGTCACCACTATAACTACAGATGCCAACTGCTCAGCTTGAGGTTGGGTTTCTGAGATGAGATGGTGGAGTCTGGGGCATGTACTGTAGCAATAAGGATAAACTGCAGACAATTTCTCTCCACCCCCAATATTCAACCCCCACCCATTAATATTTAATGGAGCTTGACAAATAATTGTCCCATCTGTTACAGTAAGTGCTGCCTCAGCCGCTGACAATAAAAATAATGATGCTGCCGTAGCCCGCAGCCCATAACAGCCAAGTTGATAATTCAATAGGCTTCACTTGGCTTCGGTTGCTGTTGCTGTCTGTACAGTGGCTGACTGGAGAGAGGGAGGAGGATGGTAGTAAAGATTTATAGACTTGTATCCTGCTAGCACTCAAAACATAATGCCACATGAGCTAATGGCTGCAACCTTGACACAGTTTCCCATCCCACACACACATCCACCCACACACACATCCACCCACACACAAGAAGAGCCTCTACTTCAGCAAGCAACAATGTGAATTGTTTGTTAAGCATAGAAAGACACAAACATGAATTCTTCTGGAGACACAAATCTTGCGGCCGGAGGAGGAGTAGCTTATCAGTGTCACTGTCTCAGCATTAGGCTTCTATATGAAAGGATAACTGACGATATGACCAAAACATTTATATCAGAGAGATTAGTAGACATCAAAATACTGTATACAAACAGCAAGTGGAACTCTCCCTTACAAAAAAAACTGTGAAAAAATCACGTGAAAAGAGCACGTGAAAAAACTACAACAAATCACATGGGAAAAATAGACACAAGTGAGACATGACACTTGGTTTTCGGACACGTGAAGTTTCACATGGATTTTTCACATAACACAGACGTGGTTTCCCAACATTTCACAATTTCACATGTGTTTTTGTAACTGCCAGGATTAGAACCTGGGTCTTCCACAGGACAAGCCAACAACACCTTGACCATTAGACCAAGATTTTTTTGTGAACGTGAGATCCTCAAGTGAGAAAGTTTTTCACATGTGAAAGTTTTTAACATGTGAAACCGCAACTACAATTCACATGAGGTAAAAAAAAAAGAATATCCTGTGAAAACGTTTTTTTAACAATTGAACTCTAAATGTAATACATGTGAAAATATGGTTTAATATGTGAAATTTAAGCTCCACATGTGAAAACATCTATTTCACAAGTGAAAATGTGATTTCACAAATTTGACATATTTTATTGTAAGGCCTGTGGCTCAGCTCTGGACTTCCACAAAAGAAAAACGGAAACTGAACGGGATTGATCCCGTCAACACTGGTGTCACCACGTTGCGAGTGACGTCACAGAGATTAAGTTGTGGGTCGCGTCAAGGGAAGACTTCTCTCAAGAGGATCAGATGGTCCTAATCTTGTTAGGTCATTCACAAGATCCTTGCTGGCCTCTGGGGTTGTGCAGTTTGACCTGGCCAGAGATAACCTGCTGCTGTGGGTCCTTAGAGTACAGTATGTAGTAGATGGCCAAGTTAGCATCGCACTGTGATGTCATCAACTTGAGACCTGAGGTTCAAACCCTGCCAACCAAAGCCATTCCATTTCAATATTGTGGCATCAACCTACACTCTTAGAAAAAATATGCTATCTAGGACCAAAAAGGGTTATTTGGCTTTCCCCATAGGAGAAGCCCTTTTGGTTCCATGTAGAACCCTTTTAATTAAAGGTAGAACCCTTTAGGGTTAATTGTAGAACCTTTTCCACAGAGGGTTCTACATAGAACCCAAAGAGTTCTACCTGGAACCAAAAAGGGTTTTCCTATGGGGACAGCCGCAGAACCCTTTTGGAACCCTTTTTTCTATGAGTGTACTAAATATGTTTCAAGTTTCAAGTTTTATTAGTCGTATGTACGGGATACGCATGGTATATATTGTCTAATGAAATTCTTACTTGCAGGTTCCTTCTCGACAATGCAGCAACAATAAGAAATAACAAAAGATAAGAATATGAACATAAAGTAAATGGCTCAGTAGAATAGAATAAACATTTTAGTATAAGTATAATAATGGAAGGTACAATTTATAGTCCAATGTGTTACCTCCGTGTGAATAGATGGAAATGGCATCTTCCGTGGATCTGCCGGCATATTTGAGTGGGTCCAGTGTGCCAGGCATGCTGGCCTTGATGTGGGCCATGACCAGCCTTTCGAAGCACTTCATGAAGACAGAGGTGAGCGCAACGGGACGATATTCATTTGGGCACGTCACCTTGTTTGTCTTGGGCACTGGGACGATGGTGGGGTCCTTAAAGCAGGTGGGGACTACAGCTTGGGACAGGGACAGGTTGAAGATGTCTGAGAAGACGTTAGCAAGCTGGTCAGCACACACTCTGAGGACGCGGCCAGGGATGTCATCTGGTTGAGAGTTTTTCTCACTTCAGCCTCAGAGAGCGAAAGCACCTGGTCATCCGGATTTTATCCGCACCTGCCCACATCACTGCGCCCACCGCCAACTCACCCCCTTTCCACAGAGGGTTCTACCTGGAACCCAAAAGGCTTCTACCTGGCACTAAAACTGGTTCTACTTGGAACCAAAAAGGGTTTTCCAGTGCAGTGCAGCGTTTCTCAACTATTTCTGTACCAGTGACTGGCGAGAGATGGTCCTCCTCCTCTTTTTTAACCAGCTCATGTTTAAAACAAATACAATATGTAAAAGCCCCACTGGAGATGCAACTCACCACTATAACTGTGCCTCTGTTCTAGCCATTTTGTTTGCCTCCCTGTTGTGCTGCCTATCTCTCTCAGTATCTTCTCTGCTGTCACTCTGTGCGTTTTGTTCTCTGTCTGTCTGCCTATCTTCTTAAAGGGCTATTCCACCACTTTTCAACCTCATTTTAATTATCTCCAGCACAGTACCAGTGTCTACATATGTGAAAACGACGCATATCAACGTTTTGTAGAAAACCATGTAAAGTAAAAAAGCTCTACCTGATGCTATGATCAAAAGTTACAACATATTGAAAACAGTGAATTTCAAACACTATGAGATTCACAGTGATGTGGGAGGCAAAAAAAATACCCTCCCTTTGGCTAGAAACTCGTGGCAGGATTTGAAAATCACAGTTTTTTTTTACTTTTAATCCTACCGTGTGATGTCACAGAGAAGCATTTCTTCTTGTCTTTTTAATCACGGATCATAGAAACACAGTTTTCACATATGTAGACACTGGTTTGGTACTGGAGATCATGAATATGGGGATGAAAAGTGGCAGAACTGCCCTTCAAGCCTTATACGTATTAAAAGCCAAGCAAAAAACTTAGGCTACAGTATTTTGCAAATGTATGCCTGTCATATGTTCCCCTGAATCAACACCTACCCTTAGCGTTAATTACTATTACAGGGATCCAGACTAACATGTTCCCCTGAATCAACACCTACCCTTAGTGTTAATTACTATTACAGGGCTCCAGACTAACATGTTCCCCTGAATCAACACCTACCCTTAGTGTTAATTACTATTACAGGGATCCAGACTAACATGTTCCCCTGAATCAACACCTACCCTTAGCGTTAATTACTATTACAGGGATCCAGACTAACATGTTCCCCTGAATCAACACCTACCCTTAGCGTTAATTACTATTACAGGGATCCAGACTAACATGTTCCCCTGAATCAACACCTACCCTTAGTGTTAATTACTATTACAG
>QNTS01010968.1:5602-22401 GCA_003317085.1 Hucho hucho
TTGTTTCTGGAAAAGTGTTCATAACTTTATTTCACAGTTGCGAATTGCTGAAAATAGTCTCATAGCGTTCCTATCATCTATACTAACGGTACTGAACTAGAAATTACTGACAAATTGTATCAAACATGATTTTAGACCGAGTTTCCTGTTAAGTGTTCATAACTATATTTCACAGTTTCAACTTGCTGAAAATAGTCTTATAGCATTCCTATCATCTATACCAACTGTTCTGAACTAGAAATTACTTACGAATTTCATAAACATGATTTTAGACCTATTTTCTTGAAAAGTGTTCATAACTTTATTTCACAGATGCAACATGCTGAAAATACTCTCATAGCGTTCCTATCAACTATACTAAAGGTGCTGAACTAGAAATTACTTAAGAATTGCATCAAACATGATTTTAGACCTAGTTTCTTAAAAAGTGTTTACTTTATTTCACATTTGTGAATTGCTGAAAATAGTCTCATAGCATTTCTATCATCTATACTACCGGTCCTGCACAAGAAATTACTAAGAAATTGCATCAAACATGAGTTTCTACCTTGTTTCTGGAAAAGTGTTCATAACTTTAATTCACAGTTGCGAATTGCTGAAAATAGTCTCATAGCGTTCCTATCATCTATACTAACGGTACTGAAATAGAAATTACTTACATATTGTATCAAACATGATTTTAGACCGAGTTTCCTGTTAAGTGTTCATAACTATATTGCACAGTTTCAACTTGCTGAAAATAGTCTCATAGCATTCCAATCATCTATACTAAAGGCACTGAACTAGAAATTAATTACAAATTGCATCAAACATGATTTTAGACCTACTTTCTTGAAAAGTGTTCATAACAGTATTTCACAGTTTCAATTTGCTGAAAATAGTCTCATAGCATTCCGATCATCTATACTACCGGTACTGCACAAGAAATTACTAAGAAATTGCATCAAACATGAGTTTATACCTTGTTTCTGGAAAAGTGTTCATAACTTTAATTCACAGTTGCGAATTGCTGAAAATAGTCTCATAGCGTTCCTATCATCTATACTAACGGTACTGAAATAGAAATTACTTACATATTGTATCAAACATGATTTTAGACCGAGTTTCCTGTTAAGTGTTCATAACTATTTTGCACAGTTTCAACTTGCTGAAAATAGTCTCATAGCATTCCAATCATCTATACTAAAGGCACTGAACTAGAAATTAATTACAAATTGCATCAAACATGATTTTAGACCTAGTTTCTTGAAAAGTGTTCATAACAGTATTTCACAGTTTCAATTTGCTGAAAATAGTCTCATAGCATTCCGATCATCTATACTACCAGTACTGCACAAGAAATTACTAAGAAATTGCATCAAACATGAGTTTTTACCTTGTTTCTGGAAAAGTGTTCATAACTTGAATTCACAGTTGCGAATTGCTGAAAATAGTCTCATAGCGTTCCTATCATCTATACTAATGGTACTGAACTAAAAATGACTTACAAAGTGCATCAAACATCGTTTTAGACCTAGTTTCTTGAAAAGTGTTCCTAACTTTATTTCACAGTTTCAACATGCTGAAAATTGTCTCATGGCGTTGCTATCATCTATACTACCAGCAATGCACAAGTTTTTACTTCCAAATTCAGCCAAACAGGATTTTTGAACATGTTCCAGGAAAAGTGTTCATAACTATATTTTACAGTTGCAACATGAGGAAAATAGTCTCATAGCGTTCCAATCATCTCTACTATCGGAACACCACTAGTTTTTAATTACAAATTGCATCAAACATGATTTTAGACCTAGTTTCTTGAAAAGTGTTCATAACAGTATTTCACAGTTTCAATTTGCTGAAAATAGTCTCATAGCATTCCGATCATCTATACTACCGGTACTGCACAAGAAATTACTAAGAAATTGCATCAAACATGAGTTTATACCTTGTTTCTGGAAAAGTGTTCATAACTTTAATTCACAGTTGCGAATTGCTGAAAATAGTCTCATAGCGTTCCTATCATCTATACTAACGGTACTGAAATAGAAATTACTTACATATTGTATCAAACATGATTTTAGACCGAGTTTCCTGTTAAGTGTTCATAACTATTTTGCACAGTTTCAACTTGCTGAAAATAGTCTCATAGCATTCCAATCATCTATACTAAAAGCACTGAACTAGAAATTAATTACAAATTGCATCAAACATGATTTTAGACCTAGTTTCTTGAAAAGTGTTCATAACAGTACTTCACAGTTTCAATTTGCTGAAAATAGTCTCATAGCATTCTGATCATCTATACTACCGGTACTGCACAAGAAATTACTAAGAAATTGCATCAAACATGAGTTTTTACCTTGTTTCTGGAAAAGTGTTCATAACTTGAATTCACAGTTGCGAATTGCTGAAAATAGTCTCATAGCGTTCCAATCATCTCTACTATCGGAACACCACTAGTTTTTAATTACAAATTGCGCCAAACATGATTTTAGACCTTGTTTCTGGAAAACTGTGTATAACTATACTTCACAGTTGCAACATGCTGAAAATAGTCTCATAGCTTTCCTATTATCTATACTACTGGTACTGCACAAGTTTTTACTTCCAAATTAATCCAAACATGATTTTTGACCATGTTCCAGGAAAAGTGTTCATAACTTTATTTTACAGTTGCAAAAAGCTGAAAATAGTCTCATGGCGTTCCTAGCATCTGTACTATTTTTACAGCACTAGATTTTACTTACAAATTGTGTCAAACATGATTTTAGACCTTGTTTCTGGAAAACTGTGTAGAGCTTCACAATTGCAACATGCTTAAAATTGTCTCATTGTGAACCTTTGATCTCTACTACCAGTAATGCAGTAGTTTTTACCTACAAATTAAGTCAAACATGATTTTAGACCTAGTTTCTGAATATCTGTGTATAACTATATTTCACAGTTGCAACAAGCTAAAAAACGTCTCATAGCGTTCCTATCATCTCTACTTCCAGTACAGCAACTAGTTATTACTTACAAATTACGTCAAACATGATTTTAGACCTTGCTTCTTGAAAAGTGTTCATAACAATATTTTGCAGTTGCAACATGCTGAATATAGTCTCATAGCGTTCCTATTATCTCTACTGCCAGTAATGCACTAGTTTTCACTTACAAATTAAGACAAACATGGTTTTTGACGTTGTTTCTGGAAAGTTGTGTAAAACTATTTTTCACAGTTGCAACATGCTGAAAATTGTCTCGTAGCGCTCCTTTCATCTCTACTACCAGAACTGCACTAGTTATTAGTTACATATTGCTTCAAAAATGATTTTAGACCTTGTTTCTGGAAAACTGTGTACAACTATATTTCACAGATGCAACATTCTGAAAATTGTCTCAACGTGTTCCTATGATCTAAACAACCAGTAAAGCCCTACTTTTTACTTACAAATTAACCCTGGAGGTACTGGAAATAACAATGATATCTGACTGTGTTAAACCATGTTGTTACTGGTATTAACTACGATATCTGACTGTTTTTATCCCTGTAGGAACTGGATTTAACCATGATATCTTACTGTTTTTAACCATGTAGGTATTGCTATTAACCATGATATCTGACTGTTTTTAACCCTGTAGGTACAGGTATTAACAACGATATCTCATTATTTTTACGCCTGTAGGTACTGGTATTAGCCATGATATCTGACTGTTTTTAACCCTGTAGGTACTGGTATTAACCATAATATCTGAATGTTGTTAACCCAGTAGGTACTGGTATTAACCATGATATCTGACTGTTTTTAAACCTGTGGGTATGGGAATTAACCATGATATCTGACTGTTTTTAACGCTGTAGGTACTGGTATTAACCATGAATTCTGACTGTTTTTATCCCTGTATGTACTGATATTAACCATGATATCTGACTGTTTTTGTCCTTGTAGGAACTGTTACAAACCTTGATATCTGACTGTTATTAATCCTGTAGGTACTGGTATTAACTAGGATATCTGACTGTTTTTATCCCTGTAGGAACTGGTGTTAACCATGATATCTGACTGTTTTTAACCCTGTAGGTATTGGTATTAACCATGATTTCTGAATGTTGTTTACCCCGTAGGCCCTGGTATTAACCATGATATCGGACTTTTTTTTAACCCTGTAGGTACTGGTATTAACCATGATTTCTGACAGTTTTTTACCCTGTAGGTACTGGTATTAACCATGATATCTGACTGTTTTTGTCCCTGTTGGAACTGGTATTAACCTTGATATCTGACTGTTTTTAACCCTATAGGTATTGGTATTAACCATGATATCCGACTGTTTTTACCCTTTAGGTACTGGTATGAACCCTGAACCCTTTTTTAACCCTGTAGGTGGTACTGGTTCTAACCATGATATCTGACTGTTTTAAACCCAGTGGGCATTGGTGTTAACCATGATATCTGACTGTTTTTGTCCCAGTTGGAACTGGTATTAACCATGATATCTGACTGTTTTTAACCATGTAGGTATTGGTATTAATCATGATATCTGACTGTTGTTAACTTCTTTGGGAGGAGCGAACGAGGTGACGGTTTTGGAGAGCCTGGCATGCCCAAAGTAAAATGCCTCCCATTCAGGCCCAGAAAATAGGATATGCACATATTTAGTACCATTGGATAGGAAACACTCTGAAGTTTTTAAAAGTGTTAACATTCTGTCTGTGAGTATAACAGAACGGATATGGCAGGCGAAAATCTGAGGAATTTCTGTCCTGAAAAAAGTGATTATGACACATTGCCTCATTTGGAACACCTCCCTTATGAAAATGCCCATATAAGGGCATTTGAATGCAGTACCTATTGCTTCCTCTGGATGTCAACAGTCTCGAGAAAGTGTTTTGATTCTGTTTAGATGCTTTATATGGCAGAAGAAGAAGAATTAAGAAGGGGTCACACAGAATGTCAATAGAGTAAAAGGCGCGTTCCCGGGTGGCGCGCTCTGTTGTTTTTTCCTTTCTTATTGCCCAGTTTATATTCCGGTTGAAATATTATACTATTTATACATAAAAGTGTTCCTAAGGAAACATTATCGATGATGTTTGATTGTTCTTGGACAAGTTTATAGGTATAAGTTGAACGAGTTCTCTTCACGTTTCAATGGACGAATCAACGCTGTATTTTCTCTGTATAACGCGCCAACCAAACGGAGATTTATGGATATAATACATTACTTTTTCTAACAAAAGAACCATGGATTGTCTTCGTTGGACACTTGGGAAGCCCTCAGCAGACGTTCTTCAAACTGCTAGCGCCCCACCGCTCCCTAAGAAGTTAACAACATTCAGATATTATGGTTAATACCAGTACCTACAGGGTTAAAAACAGTCAGATATCATGGTTAATACCAGTACCTACAGTGTAAAGAATTGTCAGATATCATGGTAACTACCAATACCTAAAGGGTTAAAAACAGTCAGATATCACGGGTAATACAAGTTTCAACATGGATAAAAACAGTCAGATATCATGGTTCATACCAGTACCTACAGGGTTAAAAAACAGTCAAATATCATGGTAACTACCAATACCTACTGTGTTAAAAACAATCAGATATCATGGGTAATACCAGTACCTAGAGGGTAAAAACAGTCAGATATCATAGTTAATACCAGTACCTACAGGCTTTATAACAGTCAGAAATCAAGGTAAATACCAGTTCCAACAGGGACAGAAACAGTCAGAAATCATGGATAATAACAGTACCTACAGGGTTAAAAAAAGGTAATATATCATTGTTAAAACCAGGGCCTACGGGGTTAAAAACAATCAGATATCATGGTTAATACCAGTACCTACAGGGTTAACAACATTCAGATATTATGGTTAATACAAGTACCTGCAGGGTTAAAACCAGTCAGATTTCATGGTAACTACCAATACCTACAGGGTTAAAAACAGTCAGATATCATGGTTAATACCAATTCCTACATGGTTAAAAACAGTCAGATATCATGGTTAAAACCAGTTCCTACAGTGAAAGTGTTGTGGTCAGATGAGACCAAAATGGAGCTCTTTGGCATCAACTCAACTCGCCGTGTTTGGAGGAGGAGGAATGCTGCCTATGACCCCAAGAACACCATCCCCACCGTCAAACATGGAGGTGGAAAATTATGCTTTGGGGGTGTTTTTCTGCTAAGGGGACAGGACAACTTCAACGCATCAAAGGGACGATGGACGGGGCCATGTACCGTCAAATCTTGGGTGAGAACCTCCTTCCCTTGTCGTGGCAAATGATTTTCAAATTATGACATTCAAAGAAGAAACTTGTGAATTCAATAATACCTTTAATTAAGCACAATTAAAGGGAGCTGACCTAGGAATCAGCTGATTCAACCAATCACACAATTCTGATTTATACCCCCACATGACATGAGTACAGCCCATAATTCAAATGCAGTCACTCCTTCTTTCTCTCATGCCACCAATCATCTTTTGATCTGAGTTCTTGCTTGTTCACGCCCAGTAACGCCCCTATCTGTTCCAAGATTAGATCATATGGTGGCAAGGCCCTTAATGTAATACAAAAAGAATACATCTATCGTGAACATATATTTCCTGTGTTGGCCATTCTGTTGTCATCTTCTAGACCTTTATGTATTTCAATCAATGGATTAAATCAGCATTACATCTTTCCCTGATACATCTATGATCTCAATGCCCTGTTCTCTGCATATGGAAAAATAGCTTGTCCTTGTCTCTCTTCACCACATTCTTTGTCTTCACACTTGCTTGCTGTCACTCACACTTGACATTTGGTTGGGCTATATTATTAGTCCTGCAAGCCTTGACCTTTTAACTTATAGTTTCTGTCTTTCCTAAGTCCACTGTTCGCCTGTCTGATTATACAGACCCTGTTACTTGACTCTATTTATGACTTTCAAACGTATGTATTTGGAGTCTCAGTTATGCAGTCCTGTCACAAGTCCAGGACAATCCTTAACACATGTTCTGCTCTACAGTGACAAGCCTATATGCATGTTTGTTAAAGGAAAGGAAAAAAAGACAATTAATGTCATCAAATTATCCCCTACACCCTTGGGAACAGGAACAATGCTGGCCCTCTTGAAGCATGTGGGAACAGCAGACTGGGATAGGGACTGATTGAATATGTCCGTAAACACACCAGCCAGCTGGTCTGCGCATGCTCTGAGGACACGGCCAGGGATGCCATCTGGGCCAGCAGCCTTGCGAGGGTTAACACATTTAAGTATTTTCCTCACGTTGGCTGCGATGAAGGAGAGCCCGCAGGTTTTGGTAGCGGGCCGTGTTGGTGGCACTGTATTGTCCTCAAAGCGAGCAAAGAAGTTGTTTAGTTTGTCTGGGAGCAGGACGTCGTGGTCTTCGACGGGGCTGGTTTTCTTTTTGTAGTCCGTGATTGACTGTAGACCCTGCCACATTCCTCTCGTGTCTGAGCCGTTGAATTGTGACTCTACTTTGTCTCTATATTGACTCTTAGCTTGTTTGATTGCCTTGCCGAGGGAATAGCTACACTGTTTGCCCTCAGCCAGGGCATTGAAAATGGGTCGTGGATGGGTATTCCAGCATGACAATGACCCAAAACACACGGCCAAGGCAACAAAGGAGTGGCTCAAGAAGAAGCACATTAAGGTGCTGGAGTGGCAAATTAGTCTCCAGACCTTAATCCCATAGAAAATCTGTGGAGGGAGCTCAAGGTTCGAGTTGCCAAACGTCAACCTCCAAACCATAATGACTTGGAGAAGATCTGCAAAGAGGAGTGGGACAAAATCCCTAATGAGATGTGTGCTAACCTGGTGGCCAACTACAAGAAATGTCTGACCTCTGTGATTGCCAACAAGGGTTTTGCCACCAAGTACTAAGTCGTGTTTTGCAGGGGGGTCAAATAATTATTTCCCTCATTAAAATGCTATTTTATTTATAACATTTTTCACATGCATTTTTCTGGATTTTTTTGTTGTTATTCTGTCTATCACTTTTCAAATAAACCTACCATTAAAATTATAGACTGATCATTTCTTTGTCAATGGGCAAACGTACAAAATCAGCAGGGGATCAAATACTTTTTTCCATCACTGTATCATGGTTAATACCAATACCTACACGTTTAAAAACAGTCAGATATCATGGTTAATACCAGTTCCGACGGGGACAAAAACCGTCAGATAACGTGGTTAGAAACAGTACCTAAAGGGTAAAAAACAGTCAGATACAATGGTAACTACCAATACCTACAGGGTTAAAAACAGTTAGATATCATGGTTTATACCAGTACCTACAGAGTTAAAAACAGTCCGATATCATGGTTAATACCAGTACGTATAGGGTTAAAAACAGTCACATCGTGGTTAATACCAGTACCTACAGTGTTAAAAACAGTCAGACAACTTTGGTAATACCAGTTCCTACAGGGTTAACAAGAGTCAGACATCATGGTTAATACCAATACCTAACAGGTTAAAAACAGTCAGATATGATGGTTAACACCAGTACCTACAGGGTTAAAAACAGTCAGACATCATGGTTAATGCCAGTAGCTACAGGGTTAACAACATTCAGTTACTATGGTAAATACCAGTACCTACACGGATAAAAACAGTCAGATATCATGGCTAATACCAGTACATACAGGGTTAAAAACAGTCAGATATCATGGTTAATAGAAATACCTACAGGGTTAAAAACAGTCAGATAACAAGGTTAATAACTGTACCTACAGGGTTAAAAACAGTCACATATCGTAGTTAACACCAGTACCTACAGGGTTAAAAACAGTCAGATATCATGGTTAATACTAGTTCCTACAGGGATAAAAACAGTCAGATATCGTAGTTAATACCAGTACCAACATGGTAAAACACAGTCAGATATCAAGGTTAATACCAGTACCTTCAGTATTAAACACAGTCAGATATCGTTGTTAATACCAGTTCCTCCAAGGTTAACTTTGGGCACGCCAGACTCTCCAAAACCGTCACCTCGGGAGCCGCTCCCTAAGAAGTTAACCCTTTAGGTATTGGTAGTTACCATGATATCTGACTGTTCTTTACACTGTAGATACTGGTATTAAGCATGATATCTGACTGTTTTTAACCCTGTAGGTACTGGTATTAACCTTGAAATCAGACTGTTTTTGTCCCAGTCAAAACTGGTATGAACAATGATATCTGACTGTTTTTAACCCTGTAGGTGTTGGTATTAACAACGATATCTGACTGTTTTTAACACTGAAGGTACTGGTATTAACCATGATATCTGACTGTTGTTAACCCAGTAGGTGTTGGTATTAACCACGATATCTGACTTTTTAAAACCCTGTAGGTACTGGTATTAGCAATGATATCTGATTGTTTTTAACCCTTTAGGTTCTGGTATTAACCATGATAACTGAATATTGTTAACCCTGTAGGTACTGGTATTAACCATTATGTCTGACTGTTTTTAACCCTGTAGGTACTGGTGTTAACCTTCATATCTGACTGTTTTTAAACCTGTAGGTATTGGCATTAACCATGATATCTGACTATTGTTAACCCTGTAGGTAATGGTATAAACAATGATGTCTGACTGTTTTTAACGCTGTAGGTACTTGAATTAACCATACTATCTGAATGTTGTTAACCCTGTATGTATTGGTATTAACCATTATGTCTGACTGTTTTTTACCCTGTAGGTACTGGTATTATCCATGATATCTGACTGTTTTTAAACCTGTAGGTATTGGTAGTTACCATGAAATCTGACTGTTTTTACCCTTTAGGTATTGGCATTAACCATGATATCTGACTCTTGTTAACCCTGTAGGAAATGGTATTAATGACGATATCTGACTGTTTTTAAAACTATAGGTACTGGTATTAACCATGATATCTGACTTTTTTTAACCAAGTAGGTGTTGGTATTAACCCCGATATCTGACTGTTTTTAACCCTGTAGGTACTGGTATTAAACATGATATCTGACTGTTGTTAACCCAGTAGGTGTTGGTATTAACCATGATGTCTAACTGTTTTTAACCCTGTAGGTACTGGCATTAACCATGATATCTGACTCTTGTTAACCCTGTTGGTAATCTTATTAACCATGATATCTGACTGTTTTTAACACTGTAGGTACTGGTATTAACCACGATATCTGACGGTTTTAAGCCCTGTAGGTATTGGTATTAACCATGATATCTAATATTTTTAAGCCTGTTGGTACTGGTATTAGCCATGATATCTGACTGTTGCTAACCCTGTAGCTACTGGTATTTCTCATTATATCTGACTGTTTTTTACCATGAAGGTACTGCTATTATCCACAATATCTGACTGTTATTAACTCTGTAGGTACTGGTATAAACCACGATATCTGACTGTTTTAAGCCCTGTATGTATTGGTATTAACCATGATATCAGATTTGTTTTAAGCCTGTAGGTACTAGTATTAACCTTGATGTCTGACTGTTTTTAACCCTGTAGGTACTGGTGTTAAGCTTCATTTCTGACTGTTTTTAACCCTGTAGGTATTGGCATTAACCATGATATCTGACTCTTGTTAACCCTGTAGGTAATGGTATAAACAATGATGTCTGACTGTTTTTAACGCTGTAGATGTTGGTATTAAAACTATGACATCTGACTGTTTATAAGCACCGTAGGTACTGGTGTTAACCATGATATCTGACTGTTATTAAGCCTGTAGTTTCTGGTATTAACCATGACATCTGACTGTTTTTAACACTGAAGGTACTGGTATTAACCATGATGTATTACTGTTTTTAACCATGTAGGTACTGGTATTAAAACCATGATATCTGACTGTTTTTATCCCTGTAGGAACTGGTATTAACCATGATATCTGACTTTTTTAAACCCAGTGCGTACTGGTATTAACCATGATATCTGACTGTTTTTAACCCTGTAGGTACTGGTACTAGCAATGATATCTGACTGTTGTTAATCCTGTAGGTACTGGTATTTATCAGTATATTTGACTGTTTCTAACCATGAAGGTACAGGTATTATCCACGATATCTGAATATTATTAAGCATGTAGGTACTTGCATTAATCATGAAATCAGACAGTTTTTAGCACTGTATGTACTGGTGTTAACCATCATATCTGACTGTTTTATCCCTGTAGATACTGGTATTAACCATGATATCCGACTGTTTTTAACCCTGTAGTTACTGGTATTAACTACGATATCTGGAGAGCCTTACGTTTGTGGGCAGAGCAGTTGCCGTACCAGGCGGTGATACAGCCCGACAGGATGCTCTCGATTGTGCATCTGTAAACGTTTTTGAGTGTTTTTGGTGACAAGCTGAATTTCTTCAGCCTCCTGAGGCTGAAGAGGCGCTGTTGCGCCTTCTTCACCACGCTGTCTGTGTGGATGGACCATTTCAGTTTGTCCGTGATGTGTACGCCGAGGAACTTAAAACGTTCCACCTTCTCCACTACTGTCCCGTCGATGTGGATAGGGGGGTGCTCCCTCTCGTGTTTCCTGAAGTCCGCAATCATCTCCTTTGTTTTGTTGACATTGAGTGAAAGGTTATTTTCCTGACACCACACTCCGAGGGCCCTCACCTCCTCCCTGTAGGCCGTCTCGTCGTTGTTGGTAATCAAGCCTACCACTGTAGTGTCGTCAGCAAACTGGATGATTGAGTTGGATGCGAGCTTGCCCACGCAGTCATGGGTGAACAGGGAGCACAGGAGAGGGCTGAGAACGCACCCTTGTGGGGCCCCAGTGTTGAGGATCAGTGGGTTGGAATTGTTGTTTCCTACCCTCACCACCTGGGGCCGGCCCGTCAGGAAGTCCAGGACCCAGTTGAACAGGGCTGGGTCGAGGCCTAGGGTCTTGAGCTTAATGACGAGCAGTTACCTTAGCTTTCTTGGGAACAGGAACAATGCTGGCCCTCTTGAAGCATGTGGGAACAGCAGACTGGGATAGGGACTGATTGAATATGTCCGTAAACACACCAGCCAGCTGGTCTGCGCATGCTCTGAGGACACGGCCAGGGATGCCATCTGGGCCAGCAGCCTTGCGAGGGTTAACACATTTAAGTATTTTCCTCACGTTGGCTGCGATGAAGGAGAGCCCGCAGGTTTTGGTAGCGGGCCGTGTTGGTGGCACTGTATTGTCCTCAAAGCGAGCAAAGAAGTTGTTTAGTTTGTCTGGGAGCAGGACGTCGTGGTCTTCGACGGGGCTGGTTTTCTTTTTGTAGTCCGTGATTGACTGTAGACCCTGCCACATTCCTCTCGTGTCTGAGCCGTTGAATTGTGACTCTACTTTGTCTCTATATTGACTCTTAGCTTGTTTGATTGCCTTGCCGAGGGAATAGCTACACTGTTTGTATTCAGTCATGTTTCCGGTCGCCTTACCCTGGTNAAAAGCAGTGGTTCGCGCTTTCAGTTTTGCGCGAATGCTGCCATCAATCCACGGTTTCTGGTTGGGGAAGGTTTTAATAGTTGCTATGGGTACAACATCACCAATGCACTTGCTAATAAACTCGCTCACCGAATCAGCGTATACATCAATGTTGTTGTCAGATGCTATCCGGAACATATCCCAGTCCACGTGCTCGAAGCAATCTTGCAGCATGGAATCAGATTGGTCGGACCAGCGTTGAACAGACCTGAGAACGGGCGTTTCCTGTTTTAGTTTCTGTTTGTAGGCTGGGAGCAACAAAATGGAGTCATGGTCAGACTTGCCGAAAGGAGGGCGGAGAATAGCCATGTATGCATCACGGAAGTTAGAATAACAATGATCCATGATTTTACCAGCCCATGTTGCACATTCGATATGCTGATAAATTTCGGGAGCCTTGTTTTTAAATTAGCCTTATTAAAATCCCCAGCCACAATAAATGCTGCCTCAGGATATGTGGTTTCCAATTTACATAGAGTCTAATGGATTTCTTTCAGTGCCGTCGATGTGTCAGCTTGAGGGGGGATGTACACGGCTGTGATTATAATCGAGGAGAATTCTCTTGGTAGATAATGCGGTCGGCATTTGATTGTATGGAATTCTATGTCAGGAGAACAAAAGGACTTGAGTTCCTGTATGTTGTTATGATCACACCACGTCTCGTTAATCATAAGACACACCCCCCCGCCCTTCTTCTTACCAGATAGATGTTTGTTTCTGTCGGCGCGATGCGTGGAGAAACCAGGTGGCTGTACCAACTCTGATAACGTGTCCTGAGTGAGCCATGTTTCCGTGAAGCAAAGAACGTTGCAGTCTCGGATGTCTCTCTGGAAGGCAATCCTTGCTCTGATTTCGTCCACTTTGTTGTCCAGAGACTGGACATTGGCGAGTAAAATACTCGGGAGAGGTGCACGATGCGCCCGTCTACGTAGCTTGACCAGAAGACCGCCGCGTTTCCCCTTCTCCGGCGCCGCCGTTGTTTTGAGTCGCCGGCTGGGATCCAGTCTATTGTCCTAGTTGGGGTACCAAACAGAGAATCCGCTTCGGGAAAGTCGTATTCCTGGTCATAATGTTGGTAAGTTGACGTTGCACTTATATCCAATAGTTCCTCCCGGCTGCATGTAATAAAACTTAATATTTCCCGGGGTAACAATGTAAGAAGAAATACATAAAAAAAAGAAATACTGCATAGTTTCCTGAGAACATGAAGCGAGGCTCTGCCACGGCCAAGGCCGGTATACTGGTATTAAAACCATGATATCTGACTGTTTTTAACCCTGTAGGTAATGGTATTAACCATGATATCTGACTCTTTGAACCCTGTAGATACTGGTGTTAACCATGATATCTGACTTTTTAACCCTGTAGGTACTGGTATTAACCATAATAAATGAATGTTGTTAACCCTGTAGGAATTGGTATTAACCATGATATCTGATGTTTTGTAACCTTGTGGGTACTGGTTTTAACCATGATATCTCAGTGTTTTTAACCCTGTAGGTACTGGAATTAACCATGGTAACAGATTGTTTTTAACCCTGTAGGAGCTGGTATTAACCATGATATCTGACTGTTTTAACACTGTAGGTACTTCTAATAACCATGATGTCTGACTGTTTTTAACCCTGTAGGTACTGGTATTAACCATAATATCTGAATTTTGTTAACATTGTAGGAACTGGTTTTTAACCATGATAGCTGATGGTTTTTAACCCTGTAGGTACTAGTTTATTTACCATGATATCTGACTGTTATTAACCCTGTAGTTACTGGAATTATCTATGATATTTGATTGTTTTTAACCCTGTAGGTACTGATATTAACCATAATATCTGAAATTTGTTAACCTTGTAGGTACTGGTTTTTACCATGATTTCTGACTGTTATATAGCCTGTAGGTACTGGTATTAACCATGACATCTGACTGTTTTTAACACTGTAGGTACTAGTATTAACCATGATGTCTAACTGTTTTTAAACCTGTAGGTACTGGTATTAACCATAATATCTGCAATTTGTTAACATTGTAGGTACTGGTTTTAACCATGATATCTGACTGTTTTTATCTATGTTGGAACTGGTATTACCCATCATATCTGTCTGTTTTTAACCCTGTAGGTGTTGGTATTAACCATGATATCTGACTGTTGTTAACCCTGTAGGTACTGGTATTAACCATGATATCTGACTGTTTTTATCTATGTTGGAACTGGTATTACCCATCATATCTGTCTGTTTTTAACCCTGTAGGTGTTGGTATTAACCATGATATCTGACTGTTGTTAACCCTGTAGGTACTGGTATTAACCATGATATCTGACTGTTTTAACCTTGTAGATAATGGTATTAACCACGATATCTGACTCTTTTTAACCCTGTAGGTACTGGTATTACAAAGATATCTGACTGTGTTTAACCCTATAGGTACTGGTATTTATCATTATATCTGACTGTTTTTAACCATGAAGGTACTGCTATTATCCACAATATCTGGCTGTTTTTAACACTTTCGGTACTGGTATTAACCATGATTGCTGACTGTTTTTAACCCTGTAGGTATTAGTAGTTATCATGATATCTCAGTGTTTTTAACCCTGTAAGTAATGGTATTAACCATAATAAATTAATGTTGTTAACCCTCTAGGAATTGGTATTAACCATGATATCTGATGTTTTGTAACCCTGTGGGTACTGGTTTTAACCATGATAACTCAGTGTTTTTAACACTGTAAGTACTGGTGTTATTAACCATGACATTTGACTGTTATTAACCCTGTAGGTACTGGAATTAACCATGATATCTGATTTTTTTAACCCTGTAGGAGCTGGTATTAACCATGATATCTGACTTTTTTAACACTGTAGGTACTGGAATTATCTATGATATTTGATGGTTTTTAACCCTGTAGGTACTGATATTAACCATAATATCTGAATTTTGTTAACCTTGTAGGGACTGGTTTTTACCATGACATCTGACTGTTTTTAACCCTGTAGGTACTGGTATTAACCAGGATAGCTGACTGTTTTTAAACCTTTAGGTAATGTTATTAACCATGATATCTGACTGTTTTTAACCCTGTAGGTTCTGGTATTAACCATGATAGCTGAATGTTTTTAATGCTGTAGGTAATGGTATTAACCATGATATCTGACTGTTTTAGCCCTGCATGTACTGGTATTAACCACTATATCTGACTGTTATTTAACCTGTAGGATTTGGTAATAACCATGATATCCGACTGTTTTTAACCCTGTAGGTACTGGTGTTAACCATGGCATTTGACTGTTATTAACCCTGTAGGTACTGGAATTAACCATCATATCTGATTTCTTTTAACCATGCAGGAGCTGGTATTAACCATGATATCTAACTGATTTTAACCCTGTAGGTACTGGTATTAACCATGATATCTGACTGTTTTTAACCGTGTAGGTACTGGTATTAACAATGATGTCTGACTGTTTTAGCCCTGTATGTACTGGTATTAACCATGATCTCTGACTGTTTTTAGCCTTGTAGGTAATGGTGTTAACCACGATATTTGACTGTTTTTATCCTTTTAGGAACTGGTATTAACCATGATATCTGACTGTTTTTAACCCTGTAGGTACTGGTATTAAAAATATATCTGATTGTTTTTATCCCTTTAGGAACTGGTACTAAACATGATATCTGATTGTTTTAAACCCTGTAGGTACTGGTATTAAACATGATATCTGACTGTTTCATCCCTGTAGATACTGGTTTTTACCATATCTGACGGTTTTTACCACTGTATGTACTGGTATTAACCTTGATATCTGACTGTTTTTAGCCTTTTAGGTACTGGTGTTAACCATCATGTCTAACTTTTTTTAACACTGTAGGTAATGGTATTAACCATGGATTCTGACTGTGGTTAACCCTGTAGGTACTGGTATTAACCGTGATATCTGACTGTTTTTATCCCTTTAGGAACTGGTATTAACCATGATATCTGACTGTTTTTAACCCGTAAGGTATTGGTATTAACCACGATATCTGATATTCTTTAACCCTGTAGGTACTGGTGTTAACCTTGACATTTGACTGTTTTTAACCCTGTAGGTACTGGTTTTAACCATGATATCTGATATTCTTTAACCATGTAGGTACTGGTATTAACCATGATATCTGACTGTTTTTAACCCTGTAGGTACTGGTGTTAACCATGGCATTTGACTGTTATTAACCCTGTAGGTACTGGAATTAACCATCATATCTGATTTCTTTTAACCATGTAGGAGCTGGTATTAACCATGATATCTAACTGATTTTAACCCTGTAGGTACTGGTATTAACCATGATATCTGACTGTTTTTAACCCGTAAGGTATTGGTATTAACCATGATATGTGACTGTTTTTAACCCT
>QNTS01010970.1:5465-16625 GCA_003317085.1 Hucho hucho
CATTAAAAATGTAGGTGGGATCCCTCCCGGAGTAGTTGGATGTTTCCTCTATACAGATCTAGGGTCTTTTATTTGCATTTCACCCATAATCGTAAAGGTTGGGATTTGGTTAAGTTAAGATGATCCTAGATCTGTACCTAAGAGCAACTGCTACCTGGAGCTAAGGTCATTGTTCATCCCAGCTGGGCTCTGTCACCATGACAACTGGTCTACCACCTGCTCCCCTCACACAGGTGTCATATCACTTCTGCTCTGTCTAAACTAAACACACTTCCATGTAGTATACTATACATTTCTCTGTTACACTTACACACACACGCTCTCTGTATTGCAATACATTGTAATCAGTGGAGGCTGCTGAGAGGAGGATGGAATGGTATCAACCACATGGAAACCACATGTTTGTTACCATTCCATTGAATCCATTCCAGGCATTATTATGAGCCGTCCTCCCCTCAGCAGCCTCCACTGACTGTAATACACACAGAGCTGTAGTACCTGTGTAGGAGCAGGATATGAAGGCGAATGGACACTCGTCCTCATGTGTGTGAAGTGTCTCCAGGCAGCAGACGGCATCACAGCCCTGGCCAGAGTTAACGCAACGGATCTGGAGCCTAGACAGGTCATTACGCATGTACCTAACACAGACCAGACCAGACAGTTGTTGTTGGAGTAACCATATTATAGTGTGTGTGTGTTTCTGTTTCTGCGTGGGTGTGTTTCTGCATGAGTGTTTCTGTGTGAGTGAGTGTGTGTTTGTGAGTGTGTGTACCTGTGCAGTGGTCTCAGAGTGCTGATGTCCAGTGGAAGTCTGTCCTCGGGGCAGGAGTGGTGGTGTATGAGCCAGGAGCTGATGCAGGCGTCGCAGTAGGCATGTTCACAAGGGGCCTGGAGGGGGCGCTCCAACACATCCCGACACACACAGCACAGAAGCCCCTCGTTCACGTACCCCACAAACCTCTCCAGGTCATAACCCATCCTACAGCGCACACAGACATACACAGATCCATGCAGAGCAAAAACAGCCAGACACCCATACAGCAGTATTGTTAACTTCCTCCTCAATGTTCCTGGTTTTCTCTGTTTTTGAGCCCCTATGACTCTCCATTCTACTGGCATTCTATTTTACAAAATACACTGACCCTTACCTGAGACTGACAGCCTCTCCTCTTCTCTCTTCCCTCAGTCCTTTCTTCCTCTTTGGACTTCTCTCCTTCTCTCCACCACTTCTTCTCTCTCCACCACTTCTTCTCTCTCTTGTCTCTGTAGTTTACCCCAGGTGAGGGTTTCTTTTGGCCCCTCCTCTATTTGCTCTCTCGGGGCCACGTCTCTGTGGTGAAGTCTCCCTAGCAACGGGGATCCTCTGCCCAGGCAGCCAGCTGCTGGACGAGAATGCAGACAGACAGAGTTACACACACGTTAAGAGATAAAAGGAAGACTAGGCCTACTGTAAATTATCCTGATGTATCTATTTGTTTTATTCAGACATTTTGGCAGGATACATCCCTTGGGATTAATCATTGTGTTCTACAGGGGGTCCTGATGAAGCAACAAACACATTACAAAGACCGTTCCATTCAAACAGGAACATGGTGTATCTACAAACATCTTTTCTCCCTCATTCACCCTGTCCCTTTCCCTCTCTGTCTCTTTGGATGTGAGATTATCGTGGATTACGATCTCCTCTTCTCTGACTGGATTACAGACTCCATGACAACATCCCCACTGCACTCTTACCCTACAGCAGAAATCAAAAGCAACCCCGAGTGAGAGAGTGAGAGAGAGAGAGAGAGAGAGTGTGAGTGAGTGAGATATTAGAGAGACATATTTGCCTCAGATTACACAGACCCACAAAGAATTTGAAAAAACAAATCCAATGTTGATAAACTCCCATATCTATTGTGTGAAATACCACAGTGTGCAATCACAGCAGCAAGACTTGTGACCTGTTGCCACAAGAAAAGGGCAACCAGTGAAGAACAAACATCATTGTAAATACAACCTATATTTATGTTTATTTCTTTTCGTTTTTATACTTGAACTATTTTAAAATCATTACAACACTGTATGTATACATTTTATGACATTTGAAATGTCTTTATTCTTTTGGAACTTTTGTGTAAGTGTAATGTTTACTGTTTTAACTGTTTATTTCACTTTTGTTTATTATCTATTTCACTTGCTTTGGCAATGTAAACATATTGTTCCCATGCCAATAAAGCCCTTAAATTGAAACTGAATTGAGAGAGACAGAGAGAGAGAAGAGAGAGGGAGATGTCAATCAAATATGCAATAAACAAAGAGATATCATAGTTATGATGATGAAATCGCCACCACAGGTCAGCAACACCGTAGGATATAAAGCCTAGCTCTCTAGCCTACAGCCCACTACTTATACTATGGTCATCGACTATGTGCTTTCAATATGCATTTTTAAAATCATGCATTATGATAATATGGAAAATATAAACTCTAGTGTAACTCAATAGCAGTTAATGCATTTCAGTAAAACTTCTGTATTCTGCGATGTTGAATATCAATTCAGCATGCAGCAACCTTCTGACCATTACCTGCTTTTTACAGTATGTGGGGTTTAGCAGAAATGCTTGCCAGGATGTCTTTTATTTCACAATTTATTTGCCTTTTATTTTCTAGTTTACTTACCACCAGTGCTCAGTCCGTGACAGATGACATCTCAATTGGAATCATCATTTCATTCCGCAAACTCCTTCAAATTGACGTGACATTTTATAACACAAATATCCATGCAATCAATATCGATCGGTTTCATAAATGAGTCTGAACTGCCTACTATAGGGCAGGCAGGCTATTATCGTAAATCGGTGAAGTCAACCATGGAATCAACTGGCGAAAATCAGATTATTTTGAAGTCAAAATGTACCCTCGTTTTACCTCTACCGGCACGACACCGGCTGGCGGCGGCAGATTGTGTTTCTTATCACAAGACGACCGAACTAGAGCAAACTCCACCGTTTGGGGCCACGGGAGTAGAAAACGAGTGCACTCACTATCACTGGACTCCGCCCCTCTACGTAACACGTAGCCAATAGCAGTTTACGCCACTTTAGCGGGAGAATTCATCTCTGAAGAGTTGTGTGTCAATGTTTTCTTGTAACTAACTGTAAAGCAGAGGCTTGCTTGACTAAACAGGTATGTATGAAACACACATTCGTGCTCTATGTTGTCTTTCCAGCATATTGTCACAAGCTAGTTGGTTGTTATAGACGATGAGAAGAAAATGTTGAAATGTTCAAGGCAGCTGCACTAATTTGGGCTAACTAGTTACACTAACGTTAGCTAACAGTTAACGTAATGTATCTATCTGAACCAACAATGATGAGTATAAATCAATGACGTGTATAAACTCATCATTGGTATAAACCCATACATCTCATTGATCTGAACTAACTATTCAAGGGCCATGTCCACTGAATGGAAGTAATATATAGATATGTTATGTGAATCTGTTATCTAACTAGCTGCCTTTTACTAGTCAGCTGCTTACTAGAACATTGATTAGCTAGTTTGCTAGCCTGCATACCCAGGACCACTAGTACTTGTTCTCCAAAAGGCTCAGGGTTGGCCACCCCTACCCATAAGCCCTCTTATAGATGTGAAATGATTTGATCAAATATTACAAACACCCCCTCACTCACAGACAGGATGCGTCGCTCGGGGGCCCCCAGCCAGGTCTTTGGTAACATGGCGAAGAAGCCCCGGGTTCGTCCCTCCTGGAGCCTCACTGGCTGGTCCTCCTGATCCCCCTGTGGGTACCCTGCTTGAAACGGAGCCTCTGGCCCCTAAACTCGCCCTGGGGAACGTGCTCAACAAGGTGAACACACGGTCCACTTCACTTTCATCCTTAGCCACGAATGTGACCCCTATTACTATTGTAGTAATTAAGTAACTAAGCATAGGAGTCATATTGGAGCTACTTCTCTCCCTAGCCGATGTAAGACCTTTAAACAAATTAACATTCACAAGGCCGCAGGGCCAGACGGATTACCTGGACGCGTACTCAGAGCATGCACTGACCAGCTGGGAAGTGTCTTCACTGACATTTTCAACCTCTTCCTGACCCAGTCTGTAATACCTACATGTTTCAAGCAGACCACCATAGTCCCTGTGCCCAAGAACGCCAAGGTAACCTGTCTAAATGACTATCGCCCGGTAACACTCACATCTGTAGCCATGAAATGCTATGAAAGGCTGGTCATGGCTCACATCAACACCATCATCCCAGACACCCTGGATCCATTCCAATTCGCATACCTCCCCAAAAGATCCACAGATGACACAATCTGTATTGCACTCCACACTGCCCATAGCCATTTGGACAAAAGGAACACCTATGTGAGAAGGCTGTTCATTGACTACATCTCAGCGTTCAACACCATAGTGCCCTCCAAGCTCATCACTAAGGTAAGGACCCTGGGACTGAACACCTCCCTCTGCAACTGGATCCTGGACTTCCTGTCAGGGCGCCCCCAGGTGGTGAGGTTAGGCAACAACATCCGCCACGCTCACCCTTAATACGGGGGCCCCTCAGGGGTGCGTGCTTAGTCCACTCCTGTACTCCCTGTTCACCCACGACTGTGTGGGCACGCACGACTCCAACACCATTAAGTTTGCCGATGACATAATGGTGATAGGCCTGATCACCGACAACAATGAGACATTCTACAGGGAGGAGGTCAGAGACAACAACCTCTCCCTCAATGTCAGCAAGACAAAGGAGCTGATGGTAGACAACAGGAAACGGAGGGCTGAGCACACCCACATTCACAGGGCTGTAGTGGAGCGGCTGCATCACCGCTTGGTATGGCAGCTGCTCGGCATCCGACCTCAAGGTACTACAGANAATGTACTGACTATCAGCTTAGTCAGAGCTAGTAAGGGGGGGTGTTTAGTTAACGAAAGGCTTTTTTTGTCAACTTATTGTTACTCATTGTGTATCTATTACTTTTATTGTGTTTTTTCTATTATTTTTCTATTTTCTCTGTGCATTGTTGCTAAGTAAGCATTTCACTGTTAGTCCAGACCTGTTGTTTACGAAGCATATGACAAATAACATTTGAATTGATTTGACTTCATCCAAGACTGTGTAAAGGGTTTCACTCATACTGCGACATGTGGACCTTCTCAGACCTATCCAACAGTTCTCCTTCCTTGCAGGTCCAGAGGAGCCTCTCAGCCCCTGCACCGCCCTTGCCCTGCCTGTGAAGGCCCTCAGCCTGGCTAAGTGCAGTCCCCAAGCCCCAGGCCTGTCCAGAGCTCTAGCCAGGGTGCTGGGTGCAGCAGACGGTAAGAAGAACGAGCTAGAGCCTGAAGACCCTTCCTTTACAGAGGAGAACACTGGAGACCCAGCTGGTGAGTCAGACATGGGAGGATGGGAGGTGGGGTGGGTTGTGGTGGTGGCATGCAGTATATTAACTATGTAGCATATATTGTTTACATTTCACAGCTGTTGCTGAAGATGTTCTGAACCGTTGTTTGTGAGATGCTGGGATTCTGTATAGGTTAACGATTGAGTTTAAGACCCAAAAAGATGAGGCACTGGTAGAAACTGTATTTTTGCCTAATAAAATAGTGATACTTTTTATTTAACCAGGCAAGTCATTTAAGAACATAGTGCCATCAGAAAGTATTCAGACCCCTTGACTTTTTCCACACTTTGTCACGTTACAGCCTTATTCTAAAATGTATTAAATAAAAACAAATACTCAGCAATCTACACACAATACCCCATAATGACAAACCGAAAACAGGTTTTTCAAACATTTTCTAAATTAATACAAAATGTTAAACCAATACCTTATTTACATAAGTATTCAGACCCTTTTCTATGAGACTTGAAATTGAGCTCAGGTGCATCCTGTTTCCATTGAGCATCCTTGAGATGTTTCTACAACTTGAAGTCCACCTGTGGTAAATTCAGTTGATTTGGACATGATTTGGAAAGGCACACACCTGTCTATGTAAGGTCAGGAATTGTCCGTAGAGCTCTAAGACAGGATTGTGTCGAGGCACAGATCTAGGGAAGGGTACCAAAACATTTCTGCAGCATTGAAGGTCCCCAAGTACACAGTGGCCTCCATCATTCTTAAATGGAAGAAGTTTGGAACCACCAAGACTCTTCCTAGAGCTGGCCACCCGGCCAAACTGAGCAATCGGGGGAGAAGGGCCTTGGTCAAGGAGGTGACCATGAACCAAGAGGTTACTCTGACAAAGGGCCAGAGTTCCTCTGTGGAGATGGGAGAACCTTCCAGACGGACAACCATCTCTGCAGCACTCCACCAATCAGGCTTTTATGGTAGAGGGGCCAGACGGAAGCCATTCCTCAATAAAAGGCACATCACAGCCTGCTTGGAGTTTGCCAAAAAGGCACCTAGAGACTCTCAGACAATGAGAAACAAGATTCACTGATCTGATGAAACCAAGATTGAACTCTTTGGCCTGAATGCCAAGTGTCACGTCAAGTGTCACATCCCTACAGTGAAGCATGGTGGTGGCAGAATCATGCTGTGGGGATGTTTTTCAGCGGCAGGGACTGGGAGACTAGTCAGGATCGAGGCAAAGATAAACGGAGCAAAGTACAAAGAGGTCCTTGTTGAAAACCTGAACGGAGATCTCAAGACGTCAGACTGGGATGACGGTTCACCTTCCAACAGGACAACGACCCTAAGCACACAGCCAAGACAACGCAGGAGTGGCTTTGGGACAAGTCTCTGAATGTCCTTGAGTGGCCCATCCAGAGCCCAGACTTGAACCTGATCTCTGGAGAGACCTGAAAATAGCTGTGCAGCAACGCTCCCCATCAACCTGACAGAGCTTGAGAGGATCTGCAGAGAAGGATCTGAGAAACTCCCAAAATACAGGTGTGCCAAGCTTGTAGCGTCATACCCAAGAAGACTTGAGGCTGTAATCGCTGCCAAAGGTTCTTCAACAAAGTACTGAGTAAAGGGTCTGAATACTTATGGAAATGTGATATTTCAGTAAAAAAAAATCTAAATTAGCAAACATTTCTAAAAACCTGTTTTTGCTTTGTCATTATGAGGTATTGTGTGTAGATTGATGAGGAGAAAAAAATGTGATTTTAATCAATTTTAGAATAAGGCTGTAACATAACAAAATGTGGAAAAGTCAAGGGGTCTGAATTCTTTCCCGAAGGCTCTGTATTCTTATTTACAATGACGGCCTAGCAAGAGGCAAAAAGGCTCAACTGTCCAGTTTGAGTGTGTTTTGCAGCTTGTTCCAGTCGCTAGCTGGAGCCAACTGAAAAGCGCAGTGGCCCAGGGATGTGTGTGCTTTCATCATGGCCGGTTGTGATACAGCCCGGGATCGAACCAGGGTCTGTAGTGACGCCTCTAGCACTGAGATGCAGTACCGTAGACCGCTGCACCACTCGGTAGGGATGCAGGGGGGAGTGAGAGCTAAGAGGGTTTAATAAGTAAGCATCAACCAGTGGGCCTTGCACCGGGTATAAAGAGACGGCCAGTTTACAGAGTGCCGTGATGTGTCCTATAAGGAGCATTGTTGGCAAATCTGAAGGCCGACTGGTAAAGAACATCTAGCTGCTCGAGAGTACCCTTACCTGCCGATCTATACATTTAATCTTCGTAATTTAGCATGGGTAGGATGGTCATCTGAATCAGGGTAAGTTTGGCAGCTGGGTGAAAGATGAGTGATTACGATAGAGGAAACCAAGTCTAGATTTAACCTTTGGGTTATTTCCAATGTGGTCCTTGATGTAAAAGACATGAAAAGATGCTACGATCTCTGACAAGACATCAAACATGCAAAAGGACAATATAGGAGGAAAGTGGAATCCTATTACATCGGCTCCGACACTCGTCGTATTTGGCAGGGCTTGCACACGATAACGGATTACCTAGGGAAACCGCAATGAGTTGCCTAGCGATGCAGAACTACCAAACAAGCTCCATGTCTTCCGTGGAAGCGCCTGTTTTTCCAGATGACTGTGCTCTCGCTCTCCGTGGCCGATGTGAGTAAAACGTTTAAACTGCTTCACAATCACAAGGCCGGAATACCAGAGCGTGTTCATCAAAGCATGTGCAGACCAGCTAGCAAGTGTCTTAACAGAAATGTTCAATCTCCTTGTCCCAGACTGTAATCCCAACATGTTTCAAGTTGACCACCATTGTCCCTGTTCCCGAGATCTCCAAGGTAACCTGGCTAAATGACTAGTCATGTGGCACTCATCTGTAATTATGAAGTCCAAGGCTGGTCATGACATACATCAACACCATCATCCGACACCCTAAACCCACTCCAATTCACATACCACCCCAACAGATCCACAGATGACGCAATCTCAACTGCACTTCACACTGCCCTCTTCCACCTGGACAAGAGGGGAAATCCATGACAACGCTGTTCATAGACTACAGCTCAGTGTTCAACACCATAGTCCCCTCCAAGCTCATCACCAAGCTAGGGACCCTGGGACTGAACCCCTCCCCCTGCAACTTAACCGCAAAGCACTACAGAGGTTGGTGCGGCAACCCAGTGCATTACTGGGGCCATGCTCCCTCCCATCCAGGACCTCTATATCAGGCGGTATCAGAGGACTCCAGCCACCCAAGCCATAGACTGTTCACTCTGCTACTGTCACTCTGCTACCGTCTGGCAAACGGTATTGGAACACCAGCTCTCCGACCAACAGGCTCAGTTAAAAAGCCGTTAATTTGTGTCAGCCTGATTTAGGCCTTAGCCGATACTCGTTGGTGTATTTTAATTATGACTCCAAATTAAAGGATTTTTCATTTGCAAAACCTCATGTGTGCCTGGACTTGGAATCTTTTAGGCCACTTAACACCTATTTGTGGTTGTAATTTTTCCTTGAAACCAAGATAATGTATATGCTGCTTTAGAAAGGAAATGCAGCAAACCAATATCGCCTCTCTAAGGTGAGCGACACTTAGTCTATCCATTTAGGACTGGCAGGGATTTATTTAATGCTCTGGCTTGGGCTTCAGTGAAACAAACCCACCGAATGAAGCCTAGCCAACTGTAACAAGCCTATGTTTTAATGACAGCAGGTCCAGCATTATGCAAATGAGCGTGGGTAGTGCAGCGGCAGCGCGAGGCAGATTAGAGCTGTGCCTGGGATCAGTGAGCACACACGCTCTGCCCCCCTCCCTCTCAGAGCAACTAGTGCTTCTGTCTCCTCTCCTTTCCCGGCTTTTCCTCTCTCTTTTAGTTTTTCACTAGTTTTTCCCTCATTCTGTTGTTCCCGTCGGCGGATGATTCGTGTGTTTCTCCTTGAGACGCAGCTCTGATTTTCCTTTGTGTAAAAAAAAAATCGCGCATTCGCACGGACTCGCGCAGCGCGCACACCGCTCCGTTTAAACCAGCGCCGTTTCCTCTTTTCTAGTTAAACGGAAATATGAATAAAGAAAATGCATCTTCACAATTTAATCTCAATTTCCCCATGTAAGCACACATATTCCCCGTATGTTAGTATTTGGTGTATAGCAGTTAGAACGAACGCTGGTTTGAGTTTTAGAGAGACCGGGCTGTAAGTAGGTCGGGCTGGGTTTAAGCGGCTTTAGCCTGCGTCAGCCTAAGCTGGGAGGAATTCACCCAAAGCCCTCCGCGGTAGGCGGGGGCCTAAACGAGGCTGGCCTAGTTAAGCCTGATTCTTATTGTTGCCTGTGTGTGTTGTGTAACACAGAGCAGAGAAGACCTCGGATGAGAGAGAGTACATGCGTTATACAGAGACTGAGTTTGATTGAGAATCCATGAAGGGGGAGAAAGAAGAGGGACAAGGAAGAGAGTGAGTGAGGGTTAAACCAGTATTAGCCTGAGCCCTCATCACGGAACAGAAAGAAAAGTGAGGTAGAGAACCAGACCAAATCTCAAAAGAAGGAGAGGAAAAGAAGCAAGATATTGTGTTGAGTTGGTGCTGGTGTCTAGGCCTGGCTCTGTCCAGTCTGGTTCCCTGGGCTATATGTTCTAAGATGGAGTCTGGGTCCGTCTACATGTCGTCCAGTATGGTGGGTAAGGCTCGCTCTTCCAACTTCACCCTGTCTGAGAAGCTGGACCTGCTGAAGCTGGTCCGCCCACACATTCGCATCCTGGAGGAGCACACCAACAAGCACGCTGTCATCGTGGACAAGAACAAGTGCTGGGACACAGTGTCTGAGCAGTACAACGTCCTGGGGGGGGACAGGCCCCCCCGCACTGCTCAGGGCTTACGCACCCTCTACAAGAGGCTGAAGGAGTCGGCCAAACAGGAAGTGATGCAACGGAGACACGCCCAGCCAGAGTACAGAGGAAGTATATCTGAACCAACCAGGAGAGTGATGGAGATGATACCTCACCTTTTCCATCACAGAGCTATCCACCATGATAAAGACCCAGCGACGATGCACAGGTGAGACACACACACACACACACACGGGCTGCTCTGTAGAGCTCTACGTCAGGGGAGGGGCTGCTCTACTAGTAATTAGAGGTGAAGGGCTGCTCTGTAGAGCTTTACTTGTAATTCGAGGAGAGGGGCTGCTCTGTAGAGCTCTACTAGAGGGGAGGGGCTGCTCTGTAGAGCTCTACTAGTAATTAGAGGAGGGGGGAGGGGCTACTTTGTAGAGCTCTAGTAGAGAGGAGGGGCTGCTCTGTAGAGCTATACTAGTAATTCGAGGAGAGGGGAGGTGCTCCTCTAATAGTAATTAGATGGGAGGGGCTGCTCTGTAGAGCTCTACTAGTAACTAGGGGAGAGGGGCTACTTTGTAGAGCTCTACTAGTAATTATAGGATAGGCGAGGGGCTGCTCTGTAGAGCTCTACTGGTACTAGTAATTCGAGGATAGGCGAGGGGCTGCTCTGTACTCTACTAGTAATTAGAGGATAGGGGAGGGGCTGCTCTGAAGAGCTCTACTAGGGAGGGGCTGCTCTGTAGAGCTCTACTAGTAACTAGAGGAGAGGGGCTACTTTGTAGAGCTCTAATAGTAATTATAGGATAGGCGAGGGGCTGCTCTGTAGAGCTCTACTAGTACTAGTAATTCGAGGATAGGCGAGGGGCTGCTCTGTACTCTACTAGTAATTAGAGGATAGGGGAGGGGCTGCTCTGAAGAGCTCTACTAGGGAGGGGCTGCTCTGTAGAGCTCTACTAGTAA
>QNTS01010978.1:2505-13551 GCA_003317085.1 Hucho hucho
GGTTTAGGGGTTAGGGTTAGGGGTTAGGTTTAGGGGTTAGGTTTAGGGGTTAGGTTTAGGGGTTAGGGGTTAGAGGTTAGGGGTTAGGTTTAGGGGTTAGAGGTTAGGTTTAGGGGTTAGGGTTAGGGGTTAGGTTTAGGGGTTAGGTTTAGGGGTTAGGGGTTAGGTTTACAATTAGGGTGATGGGTTATGCGTTAGGTTTAATGTTTTGGGATTAAGGGGTTAGGTTAGGTTAAGGGTTAGGGGTCAGAGAGAAGAGGATTTTTTATGTTTGGTCCTCACAAGGATAGTAAAACAAACGTGTGTTTCTTCATCTTCGATCTCAGTATGTGTGTGTGTGTGTGTGAGATGCTGTTTGTTTAGGGAAATCATTCATAGAGCTGTGTGTGTTGAGGTGAGAGTGTCCGCAGTCCAATATCACAACGTAAATACTAGATATGGCACATACACACATGAGACAGAAGACGACAGAAAACACACACACAAACCCAAACACAACACCTTATCATACTAGAAATGAGAAACAAAACAAAATGTGAATGAGGGATATGGTACCGCTCTCAGAAGGAGGAGAGGAAAGAGGAGAGGAAAGAAGAGAGGAAAGAGGAGAGGAAAGAGGAGAGGAAAGAGGAGAGGAAGATACAATTGGACAGTTTGTCTTAGTGAGAGGTGTGAGAAGCCTACTCATACTGAGAGACATTTCAGTATGCTAACATAGAGGCATATTCAATCAGTCCCTATCCCAGTCTGCTGTTCTCACATGCTTCAAGATGGTCACCATTGTTCCTGTTCCCAAGAAAGCAACGGTAACTGAGCTAAATGTCTATCGCCCCGTAGCACTCACCTCCGTCATCAAAAAGTACTGAGAGACTAGTCAAGGATCATATCACCACCTTACCGGCCACTCTAGACCCACTCCAATTTGCTTACCGTCCCAATAGGTCCACAGACGACGCAATCGCAATCACACTGCACACTGCCCTAGCCCATCTGGACAAGAGGAATACCTATGTAAGAATGCTGTTCATCGACTACAGCTCAGCATTCAACACCATAGTTCCCTCCAAACTCATCATTACGCTGGAGGCCCTGGGTCTCAACCCCGCCCTGTGCGATTGGGTCCTGGACTTTCTGACGGGCCGGCCCCAGGTGGTGAGGGTAGGAAACAACATCTCCACCCCGCTGATCCTCAACACTGGGGCCCCACAAGGGTGCGTTCTCAGCCCCATCCTGTACTCCCTGTTCACCCATGACTGCGTGGTCAAGCACGCATCCAACTCAATCATCAAGTTTGCAGACGACACTACAGTGGTAGGCTTGATTACCAACAACGACGAGACGGCCTACAGAGGAGGTGAGGACGCTCGGAGTGTGGTGTCAGGAAAATAACCTCTCACTCAATGTCAACAAAACAAAGGAGATGATCGTGGACTTCAGGAAACTGCAGAGGGAGCACCCCCCTATCCACATCGACGGGAAAGTAGTGGAGAAGGTGGAAAGTTTTAAGTTCCTCGGCGTACACATCACGGACAAACTGAAATGGTCCACCCACACAGACAGCGTGGTGAAGAAGGCGCAACAGCGCCTCCTCTTCAAACTCAGGAGGCTGAAGAAATTTGGCTTGTCACGTAAAACACTCAAACTTTTACAGATGCACAATCGAGAGCATCCTGTCGGGCTGTATCACCGCCTGGTACGGCAACTGCCGGGGGTGAACTACCTGCCCTCCAGGACACCTACACCACCCGATGCCACAGGAACCAATAATATTTGATTTGATTTGAGACACGTCAATGCCAAAATTTACCCGCGGGCGGCGGGTGTTCATTTAAGGCTCTGATCCTAGGAGATCGTTGATGACACTGATCCTAGGAGAGAGTTGATGACTCTGATCCTAGGAGAGAGTTGATGACTCTGATCCTAGGAGAGAGTTGATGACTCTGATCCTAGGAGAAAGTTGATGACTCTGATCCTAGGAGAGAGTTGATGACTCTGATCCTAGGAGAGAGTTGATGACACTGATCCTAGGAGAGAGTTGATGACTCTGATCCTAGGAGAGAGTTGATGACACTAATCCTAGGAGAGAGTTGATGACTCTGATCCTAGGAGAGCATTGAAACAGACGCCTCACAAGTCCTCAACTGGCAGCTTCATTAAATAGTACCCGCAAAACACCAGTCTCAACGTCAACAGTGAGGTGACTCCGGGATGCTGGCCTTCTAGGCAAAGAAAAAGCCATATCTCTGACTGGCCAATAAAAAGAAAAGATTAAGATGGACAAAAGAACACAGACACTGGACAGAGGAACTCTGCCTAGAAGGCCAGCATCCCGGAGTTGCCTCTTCACTGTTGGCGTTGAGACTGGTGTTTTGCGGGTACTATTTAATGAAGCTGCCAGTTGAGGACTTGTGAGGCGTCTGTTTCTCAAACTAGACACTCTAATGTACTTGTCCTCTTGCTTAGTTGTGCACCGGGGCCTCCCACTTCTCTTTCTATTCTGGTTAGAGACAGTTTGCGCAATTTCTCGCATGGAACAGCCTTCCTTTCTCAGAACAAGAATAGACTGACGAGTTTCAGAAGAAAGTTATTTGTTTCTGGCCATTTTGAGCCTGTCATCGAACCCACAAATGCTGATGCTCCAGATAACCTCTTAACCTTAACCCACAGGGTAAGTAGGGCGGCAGGTAGCCTAGTGGTTAGAGTGTTGGGCTGACAAGGTAACAAACTGATGTTCTGCCCTTGAGCAAGGCAGTTAACCCTGTTCCCTGGTCGCCGAAGATGTGGATGTCGATTAAGGATCGCCTAATCTGATTCAGAGGGGTTGGGTTAAATGGGAAGACACATTTCAGTTGAACAACTGACCAGGTATCCCCCTTTCCTGAAATAGCATTTTAACAAAATCCGGGACATGAAATGAAGTACATATATTTTTTTATTCCTACCTTGTTAGGACATTCTGGTGACTTGTCAGGAAAGGGAGGTATACTCGGAAAGTATTCAGTATTTTGACTTTTTCCACATTTTGTTACGTTACATCTTTATTCTAAAATGGATTAAATAAATAAAAATCCTCATCAATCTACACACAACACCCCATAATGACATCACAATACCCCATAATGACATCACAATACCCCATATTGACATCACAACACCCCATAATGACATCACAATACCCCATATTGACATCACAACACCCCATAATGACATCACAATACCCCATAATGACATCACAATACCCCATATTGACATCACAACACCCCATAATGACATCACAATACCCCATAATGACATCACAATACCCCATAATGACATCACAATACCCCATAATGACATCACAATACCCCATAAAGACAATAAAAAACTGAAATACCTTATTCAGACCTTTTGCTATGAGGCTTGAAATTGAGTTCAGGTGCATCCGGTTTCCATTGACCACCTTGAGATGTTTCTACAACTTGATTGGAGTCCACCTGTGGTAAATTTAATTGATTGGACATGATTTGGAAAGGCACACACCTGTCTATATAAGGTCCCACAGTTGACAGTGCATGTCAGAGCAAAAACCAAGCCATGAGATCGAAGGAATTGTCCGCAGAGCTCCGAGACAGGATTGTGTCGAGGCACAGATCTGGGGAAGGGTACCAAAAATGTTCTGCAGCATTGAAGGTGTCCAAGAACACAGTGGCCTCCATCATTCTTAAAAGGAAGAAGTTGTAACCACCAAGACTCTTCCTAGAGTTGGCCGCACGGTCAAACTGAGCAATCGGGGGAGAAAAGCCTTGGTCAGGCAGGTGACCAAGAACCTGATGGTCACTCTGACAGAGCTCTAGAGTTCCTCTGTGGAGATGGGAGAACCTTCCAGAAGGACAACCATCTCTGCAGCACTCCACCAATCAGGCCTTTATGGTAGAGTGGCCAGACGGAAGCCACTCCTCAGTAAAAGGCACATGACAGCCCGCTTGGAGTTTTCCAAAAGGCACCTAAAGAACTCTCAGACCATGAGAAACAAGATTCTCTGCTCTGATGAAATCTTTGGCCTGAATGTCAAGCGTCACGTCTGGAGGAAACATGGCACCATCCCTACGGTGAAGCATGGTGGTGGCAGCATGCTGTGGGGATGTTTTTCAGCGGCAGGGACTGGGAGACTAGTCAGGATCGAGACAAAGATGAACGAAGCAAAGTACAGAGCGATCCTTGATGAAAACCTGCTCCAGAGCGCTTAGGAACTGACTGGGGCGAAGGTTCACCTTCCAACAGGACAACGACCCTAAGCACACAGCCAAGACAACGCAGGAGTGGCTTCGGGACAAGTCTCTGAATGTCCTTGAGAGGCCTCATAGAGCCCGGACTTGAACCCGATCGAACATCTCTTGAGACCTGAAAATAGCTGTGCAGCGACGCTCCCCATCCAACCTGACAGAGCTTGAGAGGATCTGCAGAGAAGAATGGGAGAAACTCCCCAAATACAGGTGTGCCAAGCTTGTAGCGTCATACCCAAGAAGACTCTAGGCTGTAATCACTGACAAAGGTGCTTCAACAAAGTACTGAGTAAAGGGTCTGAATACTTACATAAATGTGATATTTCAGTTTTTAATAAATTATTACAAATTTCAAAAAACCTGTTTCTGCTTTGCCATTGTGGGGTATTGTGGGTAAGGTATGAGAGGGGGGAGGAAATGTGTGGAAAAAGTCAAGGGGTCTGAATACTTTCCGAAGGCTCTGACAACTGACTGAATTCAACTGAAATGTGTCTTCTGCATTTAACCCAACCCCTTCTGAATCAGACGTTCTGGTCCTGATAATGTAGGATAACGTGTCTTCTGCATTTAACCCAACCCCTTCCGAATCAGACATTCTGGTCCTGATAATGTAGGATAACGTGTCTTCTGCATTTAACCCAACCCCTTCCGAATCAGACATTCTGGTCCTGATAATGTAGGATAACGTGTCTTCTGCATTTAACCCAACCCCTTCCGAATCAGACATTCTGGTCCTGATAATGTAGGATAACGTGTCTTCTGCATTTAACCCAACCCCATCTGCAGCAGATTTGAATTTAGAATGGGAAAATAAAGTGTTTGCACAACAAATGTTAGTTTATCAAATCGCATCGATTCGTTGCTCTAATCAAACTGAATTGTTTCAAACGTATCGAATCGTCTTGAAAAAAAGACATCCCTACTAATTATGGATCCACTTACCTGTGCCTCAGTGACGCAGTCAGAGGAGAGAAAGTGTACTGGTTTTATACAGGCCACCTACTCTCAAAAGGAAAAACAAGAGACATTTATTGAGCAGAGGCCCAGTCGTTATATCACAACATCATAGTGAATAAGACACACACCACATATAGAATTTAGATTTTAATAACTCAGTACTTGTCAACAGGTTTTCAATAGCAGTAGTTTAATTGAAACACCTTGACCGGTCTGTTAACAGTTTCAGTTACTTAGGCCCAGTCTTAAAAAAAAAACACACACATACAGGCTCTCTCACACACTATGAATAGCAGCTTCGTACACCTGAGACAACACAACACACAACTCTTCAAAACAAAAGTCCAGAAACTGAAATCTAGTCATCTATAACAATAACTCTCAGATACATTACATTTTAAATCTTAAAAAAAAAAAAACATTTCACATTTTATCTAAAGTCTTACTGAACATTCTGGTTGATACATATTGTACCAATATATTGCTTCACTTCATGACCGGTTGGTTCTGTTAAAAATGTAAAAAACTTATTTCAGTTGAGAGCAGGGAGATAGTCATTGGAAAGCATATTTTTATTTGTATATTAGAAAAATCCAAATGAACACACATGTAACAAAAGCAACAAGAATGTGACACACACACACACACACACACACACACACACACACACACACACACACACACACACATTCAGTAGCAGTCGATACTTCAATACGGACAGTTCAACAACCATCCAGAATGACCACAGGTTCAGAACTGTTGTCAATACTGATAGTTCCATCCAGAATTCTGCAGACTAATAAAGACTGACCACCAAAGGTTTAGAACAGCTAACAGGAGAAAAGCTGGAATGATGATGATGATGATGATGATGATGATGATGATGATGATGATGATGAAAAATCAAAGATGGGAGGAAGAGGCAAACTCAAAATGGAGGGGAAGTGTAAAAACGGGTCCTGTTCCAACCACTCAGTTATCCAGTGTCCAAAATGGAACCCTATTCCCTATTTAGCGCACTACTTTACACCAGGGCCCTATATGGGTCAATAGTAGCGCACTGCATAGGGAATAGGGTGCCATTTGGGACGCAGAACAAGGTTCCGTCCCTACATCCATCCAGGGTCTCACAGCTCCGTGTTCTTCCCAGGCAGAGCCACCTTTCGCTGGATGTCTTCGTCAGACGAGACCCTCTCCCCCTCCTTCTCCGGTGACACCGCCTTTCCCCTTTTCTTCATGGTTCTCTCTCCTTCCTGGCTGCCTCCGTCACTTCCTCGGTCTCCTCCCGCGTCTTTGCTCTTCTTTTTTCCTACTCCCTTCTTCTTCTTCTTCTTCCTCCTCTCCTCGGCAATGGCTGCCACGTCTCCCTTCTTTGAGTGTTCCTCTTTCAGGCAGGCTGAAGAGGAGGAGAGAAGAACCTTAAAAACAATAGTTTTTGATGACAATAATAAACTACTTAAATCAGTTTCAGTGTTTTTGCGTTCATTGAGTGTGTTATCGGAGTGTGTTCATTACCTGTGTCCTGTCCCTGGATACAGGGCCTCCAGACAGTATTCACACCCCTTGTCTTTTTCCACATTTTGTTTTGTTACAGCCTGAATTTAAAATGTATTAAAATTGTAGATTTTGTGTCACTGACCTACACACAATACTCCATAATGTCAAAGTGGAATTAGGGTTTTTAAAAATACTTAAAAAATATATATATATTTTTATGAAGCGCTGAAATGTCTTGACACAATAAGTATTCAACCCCTTTGTTATGGCAAACCCAAATCAGTTCAGGAGTAAACATTTCCTAAACAAGCCACATAATAGGATGGATGCAAGTGTTAGATAGTGTCAATTACGCGATTAAACTAATCATGTAACTTTAATTAACTAGGAAGTCGGGGCACCACGGAAAAGTTTCGTTTATAGAGTGTCAAATTTCCAGAATATAACGCTTCAGATATTTTAATATCTGATCGATTAGTCATTCTCATTAATGTATTATTATAAACCTCATAAGTTCTCATTACTGAACGTCACAAACCCTTGGATATCTGCACGAACCCTAGCCTAAATCATGAATCAGCGATATACAAATTGGCTTAAATTTATTTATTTACTGACTAACTAACCACACAGAACTACAAACAAACAGTAGATATTTGGGTTACTACATGATACAAAGAAAAAGTCCCTAGCGGCGATTCCAACAGAGAAGACAACGACATACGTGTGTAAATATTTACAGTCGTGGCCAAAAGTTGAGAATGACACAAATATTAATTTCCACAAAGTTTGCTGCTTCAGTGTCTTTTGATATTTTTGTCAGATGTTACTATGGAATACTGAAGTATAATTACAAGCATTTCATAAGTGTCAAAGGCTTTCATTGACAATTGCATGAAGTTGATGCAAAGACTCAATATTTGCAGTGTTGACCCTTCTTTTTCAAGACCTCTGCAATCCGTCCTGGCATGCTGTCAATTAACTTCTGGGCCACATCCTGACTGATGGCAGCCCATTCTTGCATAATCAATGCTTGGAATTTGTCAGAATTTGTGGGGTTTTGTTTGTCCACTCACCTCTTGAGGATTGACCACAAGTTCTCAATGGGATTAAGGTCTGGGGAGTTTCCTGGCCATGGACCCAAAATATCAATGTTTTGTTCGCCGAGCCACTTAGTTATCACTTTTGCCTTATGGCAAGGTGCTCCATCATACTGGAAAAGGCAACTTTAGGAGACGGTCCTGGCGCTTGCTGGACTCTCTTGTGTGCCCTGAAGCCTTCTTCACAACAAGTGAACCGCTCTCCTTGAAGTTCTTGATGATCCGATAAATGGTTGATTTAGGTGCAATCTTACTGGCAGCAATATCCTTGACTGTGAAGCCCTTTTCGTGCAAAGCAATGATGACGTGTTTCCTTGCAGGTAACCAAGGTTGACAGAGGAAGAACAATGATTCCAAGCATCACCCTCCTTTTGAAGCTTCCAGTCTGTTATTTGAACTCAATCAACATGACAGAGTGATCTCCAGCCTCGTCCTCGTCAACACTCACACCTGTGTTAACGAGAGAATCACTGACATGATGTCAGCTGGTCCTTTTGTGTCAGGGCTGAAATGCAGTGGAAATGTTTTTGGGGGATTCAGTTCATTTGCATGGCAAAGAGGGACTTTGCAATTAATTGCAATTCATCTGATCCCTCTTCATGACATTCTGGATTATATGCAAATTGCCATCATACAAACTGAGGCAGCAGACTTTGTGAAAATTAATATTTGTGTCATTCTCAAAACTTTTGGCCACGACTGTACATTGCAATTATTCTCGAATGAGCGGCCTGCAGGAGAGTCAGTTCATCAGAGAGTCTCTGGTTCCCCAAGAAGTCACAATGTCTTTCGTGGTTGTAGCTTTCTCCACGGCTCTGGATAGTGTCTGTTGTAATGGATACGTCAGGCGTACAGATGGTCGTTGTATAAAATAGATGCTTCCGCGGTTGTCGGTATTCTCATACTAGACTTACGTAATTTCCAGCTGCACACTAGTAATTATACGTCTAGGATTTGCTCTTATTCTGTAGTGATCGATTAGTCTCAGAGTTTAACCATTTCCAGCCATGTAGCCCAAACGACAGCTTTATGGTGGGGCGGCAGGTAGGCTAGTGGTTAGAGCGTCAGGCCAGTAACCGAAAGGTTACTGGATCGAATCCCTGAGCTGACAAGGTAAAAATCTGTCGTTCTGCCCCACTGTTCCCTGGTAGGCTGTCGTTGTAAATAAGAATGTGTTCTTTACTGACTTGCCTAGTTAAATAAAGGTTACATTTTAAAAAATAGTCTCCGTGGCCTATAGAATTGTAGCCGTTCCAACTCTGTCCCGGCGTTCTCTGACTTAATGTAAAGTATGTAAGAAGTGGGTTTTATACTCTGTGGAAGAAGGGGCGGTTCTATGACGCCTAATGTCATGTCTGGGCTCACAGGGGTGTGGCCACTGACTAGTTAAACTTTATATGAAAATCCATGCTCTCATTTATAACGTCACATTACATCTTTTCACAAATATTTCCATGTTTAATCACATACGTTTCACAATATTTAGATGTAAACCTGACTGGGATAGATGTAAACCAGCTGGGAAATGTACACTTTAAGAGATACAGTTATGTGTGTTTCCTGTCCTTCATGAGATCACCAAATTCAAACACACTCGTCATGACTGCCCCTTAAGTGTCCACGGACCATTCCCACATTCTCAAAAATAGAAACATAGAATAATTAAACAAACTTTTGATGTCCAAGGGCGTCTGTGTTCCACAGTTTACATTCCAATCTCAAACACTTCAGAGCATAGGGACAGCATATTTTATGACCGTCCATAAAATAGCAGACTTCCCGCTCTCCCCCTCTACGAGAGAGAGAGAGAGAGAGAGAGCACGCTGTAGAGGGGACCACCCTGTAACCTGATCCCTCAGATCGTCACACGAGAGTTATGACAATAAGTAAAACAAAACCGACATCATCGAATATCCCTTTGAGCACGCTGAAGATATTATTTACACTTTGGATGGGGTATAAAATATTCCAAAACATCCTGTTTGCAATAAACTGAAGTGTAACTGAAAAATATTTTGCAAAGAAATGAACTTCTTGTCCTGAATACAAAGCTGTTTGGGGCAAATACAATACCACTCTTCACCAAGCCTGGTGGTGGCTGCATCATGTTATGGGTATGCTTGTCATCGCAAGGACAAGGGAGTTTTTTTTTTTGATAAAAAAAAAAGACACAGAATTGAGCTAAGCACAGGCAAAATCCTTGAGGAAAACCCGGTTCGGTCTACAAGACACTGGGTAATGAATTCACCTTTCAGCAGGATAATAACCTAAAACACAAGGCCAAATATACACTGGAGTTGCTTTCCAGGACGACATTAAAATGTTCCTGAGTGCCGCCTAGTTAAGGGCTGAGCGATATGGCCCAAATATCATGGTATTTTTTTACATTTGACGTTCCGATGTTATTTTATGTTTTTGATTAAATGTGCTTTATGAGTAGTGTGTGACCCTAAGGTGGCAGCACATATATTCTAAATGATTTAAAAAAATGGGTCTTTCTCCATTCTGATTGTTTCTATACTGTTCAATTCAACTTCAACCTAAAATAATTTCCTGCATTTCCATCAATTTCTGCATTTCCTGCACTCATCTGAGATCATGTCCACACTGCCACGATACGGGCAAAAATACTAGGCCTTATTTTTAACCAAATGTTGCAATTGCGATTTTGATCAGAACACTTGGGTGAACTTTTGGAATCACGGAAATAGAATATAACTAATAGTGGGTACTTTGAATACAGGTTGTTGTTTGACATGACAGCGAATGAAAAATGCCATGGATGAGTTATTGTGACAGGGTAAGGAACCAAAGTGATGTTCAGTGTTTCCTAGGGGACCCTATACTCTTCGGCTACATTAAAATCGTTATTCATGTAGCCAACATATTCATGCTTCGCCTATTCCTCTTTTCATTTAGAAGATACTGTTACACAAACATGGTGATTTAAGCCTCCAGCAGCGCAGGGACCAGGTGATTTAAGCCTCCAGCAGCGCAGGGACCAGGTGATTTAAGCCTCCAGCAGCGCAGGGACCAGGTGATTTAAGCCTCCAGCAGCGCAGGGACCAGGTGATTTAAGCCTCCAGCAGCGCAGGGACCAGGTGATTTAAGCCTCCAGCAGCGCAGGGACCAGGTGATTTAAGCCTCCAGCAACGCAGGGACCAGGTGATTTAAGCCTCCAGCAGCGCAGGGACCAGGTGATTTAAGCCTCCAGCAGCGCAGGGACCAGG
>QNTS01010978.1:13847-24463 GCA_003317085.1 Hucho hucho
GGGGGGGGGGGGGGGGGGGGGGGGGACTATGTCTGTGCGGAAAGCGGCATGGAGAGAGAGAGAGAGAGAGAGACAGAGACAGAGAGGAGAGAGAGAGGAGAGACAGAGAGGAGAGACAGAGAGGGCGACAGAGAGAGAGAGACAGAGACAGAGAGAGAGAGAGAAAGAGGAGAGGGATGACTCAAGTAGCGGAGTAAACTATAAAAATGATAGTTACACACGGCGTATCCCAAACATGCAAACACCGGTATAGAAGGTAAAGTAAAACCCCCTGCATAAGTACCGGTAAATAGTTAAAATACGGTATACCGCCCAGCCCTAGTCTAGTTAGTTTTGATCTAAAAAAAAAAAAAAAAAATTGGCAAGACTTGAAAATGTCTATCTAGCAATGATCAACAAACCAATTTGTCAGAGTTTGCAAATGTGTTGAAAGCTCTTAGAGAATTACCCAGAAACACTCACAGCTGTAATCGCAGCCAAAAGGTGCTTCTACAAACTATTGACTCAGGCCTGTGAATACGTATGTAAATTAGATACTTCTATATTACATTTGCAAACATTTCTAAAAGCATGTTTTCAATGTCATTATGGGTTGTGTCAATTGAATACATTTCTGAATTCCGGCTGTAACAACAACATGTGGAATAAGTCAAGGGGTCTGAATACTGTCTGAAGGCACTGGATTATCTGTGTTAGGTGTGTGTGTGTGTGTGTGTGTGTATCTGTGTTAGGTGTATGTGTGTGTGTATATCGGTGTTAGGTGTGTGTGTGTGAGTGTATATCTGTGTTAGGTGTGTGTGTGTGTGTGTGTATATCTGTGTTAGGTGTGTGTGTGTGTGTGTATTACCGGTGTCCTGTCCCTTCAGAACGTGTTTCACACAGAGGTACGTGGTGAGATCTTCCTCCTGACTGCCTTTGTACCAGTCCTCAATAACCTCCTCGTACTGTTCTACCATAACATCACACTGAGACACACACAGAGAGAGAGAGACACACACAGAGAGAGAGAGAGACACACACAGAGAGAGAGAGAGAGACACACACAGAGAGACAGAGACAGAGAGAGAGAGACACACAGAGAGAGAGAGACACAGAGAGAGAGAGAGAGACACACAGAGAGAGAGAGAGAGACACACAGAGAGAGAGAGACACACAGAGAGAGAGAGACACACAGAGACACACAGAGAGAGAGACACACAGAGAGAGAGAGACACAGAGAGAGAGAGACACACAGAGACACACAGAGAGAGAGACACACAGAGACACACAGAGAGACACACAGAGAGACACACAGAGAGAGAGACACACAGAGACACACAGAGAGAGAGACACACACAGAGAGACACACATATCAAACATGCACACAAAAGAATAAATCTAAAATGTCTTAGTGAATAATATCAAATGCATTGGTAAAAACATTGATCCTCACCGGCTTCTTGAGATGGGTGACCTCAGCAGAGGTTTCGTTCCAGAGCTCGTAGGGGATGTCCATCACGACCTTTACCCCTTTATGGACCAGCCCGTGGAGGGTAGAGAAGGTCTCAGACATACCCTGAGGAGGGGGACATGACCTATATTACACACTTTCAACTAGAACTATCCCTGGAGAGAGAGTTGATCCACCTGAGTTGATTTTACCAATTAAAAAAAATAAAATAAATACATTTAAAAAAAGACAACTTGTCAAGCAAATGTGGTCCATTAGAGAAAGCAAGAGAGGGGCGAGGGCGGGAGAGAGGCGTGGAGGGAAGAGGGGCGAAGGCGGGAGAGAGGCGGGGGCGAGAAAGAAAGAGCGAGATCATCTGTGTTATATTTGTTAATCATCATGGTTATCACATCGATAACAAGACAGTGTGTCCTTGTACTCAGTGAGCCTGTACACACACACACACACACACACACACACACACACACACACACTGACCTTGGCAAAGCGGTTGCTGCCCTCCCTCTCCTTGTGTAGGTTGTAGCCAGAGAGCCTCTGACACACATTCTCCACAACCTCAATGAAACGGATGTCTCTAGAGACAGACAGAGGGGGAGACAGACAGAGGGGGAGAATTAGGAAGAAAAGAGAGCGATGCAGGCTGGTTTTAGTATACACACACACACACACACACACACACACACACCATTTAATTTAGCCTTTCTTCAAACATTCACAAGTTGACTAACATCCTCCCATCATATAGTTTGGCAGAGATGTTCCTATTTCCTATAAAGGCTAGGCCGCCTCCCACAGGATGTGACCCGGACCAAGTTCTTGTCCCCTGCTACCATAGCAGCCCTGCTATCTCCACGGCGACGACAGAGCGAAAATAGACACAGCGCGCTATCTACAGCGAAAGCTTCTAAAAAGCTAGTGAACAAAGGGTAGAAGTGAGAGATCTTGGATCAGTTTACCCTCACCAGACCGTAACCTTGATGTGGTGAAGACATCGAAGCATTTTTATCTCCTATAAAGTGTGTGTCTCTGACTACATTAGTGATAAATTCAACCCTAATATATTATATATATATATATATATATATATATATATATAGGGCTTGGTGTGAGTGGCAGGGGGAGGGGCATGGTGTGAGTGGCAGGGGGAGGGGCATGGTGTGAGTGGCAGGGGGAGGGGCATGGTGTGAGTGGCAGAGGGAGGGGCTTAGTGTGTGCAAACAGAGAGGAAGAGGTGAAACGAGATGTTTCACTGCCTTCCGTTCTACTAGCTATCGTGCAAAAATCTTTGGAAAATAAAATTGATGACCTACGAGGAAGACTAAAAAACTGTAATCTCTTCTGCTCCGCGGAGTCGTGGCTGAACGACGACATTATCAACATACAGCTGGCTGGCTATACACTGGATAGACCAGCGGCGTCTGGTAAGAAGGGGTGGCGGACTATATGTAAACAACAGCTGGTGCACGATATCTAAGGAAGTCTCAAGGTTTTGCTCGCCTGAGGTAGAGTATCTCATGATAAGCTGTAGACCACACTATCTACCTAGAGAGTTTTCATCTATATTCTTCGTAGCTGTCTACATATCACCACAGTCAGAGGTCTGGCACTAAGACCGCACTCAACGAGCTGCATTCCGCCATAAGCAAACAGGAAAACCCTCATCCAGAGGCGGCGCTCCTAGTGGCAGGGGACTTTAACTTGTTAGGGCTAGGGCCCTTTTTTCTCAAATTCTCACCTGGATGACGTGCCCAAAGTAAACTGCCTGTTGCTCAGGCCCTGAAGCCAGGATATGCATATAATTGATACCATTGTAGAAGTTTGTAGAAGTGTTAAAATAATAATGTAGGAGACTATAACACAATAGAAATGGTAGGAGAAGATCGTACAAAGCCCTCCCTCGCCCTCCATTTGGCAAATCTGACCATAATTCTATCCTCCTGATTCCTGCTTACAAGCAAAAATTTAAGCAGGAAGCCCCAGTGACTCGGTCTATAAAAAAGTGGTCAGATGAAGCAGATGCTAAACTACAGGACTGTTTTGCAGCACAGACTGGAACATGTTCCGGGATTCCTCCGATAGCATTGAGCACAACAGTCACTGGCTTTAAAAATAAGTGCGTCGATGACGTCGTCCCCACAGTGACTGTAAGTACATATCACAACCAGAAGCCATGGATTACAGGCAACATCTGCACTGAGCTAAAGGGTAGAGCTGCCGCTTTCAAGCAGAGCGACTGACCCGGAAGATAAGAAATCGCGCTATTCCCTCAGACAAACCATCAAACAGGCAAAGTGTCAATACAATACAATACAGATTGAATCTTACTACACCTGCTCTGACACTTGTCGGATGTGGCAGGGCTTGCACATCATTACAGACTACAAAAGGGAAGCACAGCCGAGAGCTGCCCAGTGACACGAGCCTACAAGACGAGCTAAACTACTTCTATGCTCACATCGAGGCAAGTAACACTGAAACATGCATGAGAGCACCAGCTGTTCCGGACGACTGTGTGATCACGCTCTTCGCAGCCGATGTGAGTAAGACCTTTTAACAGGTCAACATTCACAAGGCTGCGGGGCCAAACGGATTACCAGGACGTGTACTGCGAGCATGCGCTGACCAACTGGCAAGTGTCTTCACTGATATTTTCAACCTCTCCCTGTCTGAGTCTGTAATACCAACATGTTTTAAGCAGACCACCATAGTGCCTGTGCCCAAGAACACTAAGGTAACCTGCCTAAATGACTACCAACCCATAGCACTCACATCTGTAGCCATGAAGTGCTTTGAAAGGCTGGTCATGTCTCACATCAACACCATTATCCCAGAAACCCTAGACCCACTCCAATTTACATACCACCCTAACAGATCCACAGATGATGCAATCTCTATTGCACTCCACACTGCCCTTTCCCACCCGGACAAAAGGAACACCTACGTGAGAATGCTATTCATTGACTACAGCTCAGCGTTCAACACCATAGTGCCCTCAAAGCTCATCACTAAGCTAAGGACCCTGGGACTAAACACCTCCCTCTGCAACTGGACCCTGGACTTCCTGACAGGCCGCCCCCAGGTGGTAAGGGTAGGTAACAACATATCCGCCATGCTGATCCTCAACACAGAGGCCCCTCAGGGGTGCGTGCTCAGTCCCCTCCTGTACTCCCTGTTCACTCATGACTGCACGGCCAGGCACGACTCCAACACCATCATTAAGTTTGCCGATGACAACAGTGGTAGTCCTGATCACCGACAACAACGAGACAACCACACGTGCCAGGACAACAACCTCTCCCTCAACGTGATCAAGACAAAGGAGATGATTGTGGACTATCTCATGGCCATCAGACTTTTAAACAGCCATCACTAACACAGAGAGGCTGCTGCCTACATTGAAATCCAATCACTGGCCACTTTAATAAATGGATCACTAGCCACTTTAAATAATGTTTACATATCTCACATGTATATACTGTATTTTATAACATTATTGCACCTTGCCTATGCCGCTCGCATTCTCATTCACCCCTTTTAGATGTGTGTGTATTAGGTAGTTGTTGGCAAATTGTTAGACTACATTGTTAGACATTACTGCACAGTCAGAACTAGAAGCATTTCACTGCACTCTCATTAACACCTGCTATCCATGTGTAAAATTTGATTTGAAAAGAGGAAGTAGTAAACAGTAGTTAAACACTTAGGGTTTCACTTCTGCATCACGCATGAATGCACACACAATTTGGCCAGTGCTACTATAACGGGAAAAGACCAAGGCTACTATAAGGATAGCCCATTCATAGACACTGTTTTTTTACAGAAACGTGACACTCGTTCTGAACGTTAAAACAAGCATCACTTGCGGTACGGTTTTGGAAACATACGAATCTTTCATGTCAGAAAGAATAATAATAAAAACTAAAATAAAAAAGGTTGAATAAATACATTTGAGTGGCGCAGCGGTTACTACAGACCCGGGTTCGGTCCCGGGTTGTATCACAACCGGAGTCCCATAGGGCGGCGCAAAATTGGCCCAGCGTCGTCGGGGTTAGGGGAGGGTTTGTCCGGGGTCATTGTAAAATAACAATGTGTTCTTAACTGACGACACATATGTATAGGGTTTGTGTTCCCACACGGTCACATCTCCATGTTACAGCGCCTGTGTGTCTGTAACTGGGGAGGATCTGTGTAAACCTACAGGGTTTTTATATTCATTTTAAAGATAATACAAATTTGCCTGACGTTATTGGGTATAAATATCACATCAATATCACACAATTCACTGGCGACACTAAACGTCTCTCCCCGTCAAGCATATTCCGGCGTGTTACCGTACAGCGTGGGGATTGTAGTTCGGTAAGCGGTGTTTTAATAGCGGAGAACTCATACGGCAGAAAGCCTGGTTGATTAAACAGCAGCGTGGGGATTGTAGTTCGGTAAGCGGTGTTTTAATAGCGGAGAACTCATACGGCAGAAAGCCTGGTTGATTAAACAGTAGCTGATATAAAACCTAACCACATGGAACAAGTGGATTCCCATTATAGTATACGCATCGAGGGGTCCAATGAGAAGTTAGGAAAGTCTCTCCAGAGATCTCTCCAGAGTAACCACCAGGTTATCAGGGACGAGAAACAACATCTAAATGCAACTCGTTGTAGATAACAGAATGAATGGAATATAGTTGGAGCTGAACAGCATCGCCTCCCCGACTCCAACCTGGTCCAATGCAACACAAGCTGGTGGTTTTATCAGGGCTCTCCACATGGGAGGTCGGAGGTGTTCCTACCTTCACATTTATTGGGGAGATGAACCCACTGGTCGTGTCCCTCTTTCTTCTCCGCTCAACAACAACACCGGCACGCAGCTCCACCAAATCATCGGGACTAAAATGTTGTTGTCTAGTAATGAATGGAACAACAACAGTTCACATGTCGCCCTCAACACGCTACTGATTTCCATTTCCTGGGTGGCTTCACTCCCCACCTTGTGTCAGCGCTACACAGCGGGGCCGCTCTGGACCAATCACAGGCAGAGAAAGTGGCACCCCCCCCCCCCTCTCTCGACCAATCAGGGAAGGGAGACGAGCCGTTGTCGTAGCCCTCACGTCAAGTCCCCTTAATGTCTGTGGCGTAATGACGTAGAACCGCCAACAGAGGACGCTGTTCTCTTATTCCTACATTCATTTTATTTGACCCCCCCCCCAAAAAAAAAAAATTATACATGTATTTATTGATTTTTCATTTTATTTGACTTTTATTTAACTACAGGTAGGTATATAAGGCAACAAATAGGCCACGGTGGCGAGGTAATTACATTATACAGTATGTACTCCATCCTCCCGGGTTACAGCTCTCCGGGAAGTACACTGGCCAAACGTCCTACCCAGTGCCTCCTCAAATCCAAGTTGATTGGTAAAATGTACACATCTGAAGCTGTTTTTCGCAGGTGCAGTGAAATTCTTGTGTTTCTTGCTCCGACAGTGAAGTGATAATATCTAGAAATAGAAAAGAAATACACGTAAACCCCCTTTTGAAAAAAAGTGAAAATAAAGAAATTAAGAAATATCAGAACACAAATAATGTGGAAGTTGTCCCAATAACCACTGATACAACACCCCCCCCCCCCCTCAGATATTCCATATTCATGGTCATAGGGGTAATCTGCGGGGGTTAAGGGTCACGTCAACCCTCAAGCCCCTTTCTATCCATCCCTCGATCGCTGCACCAATATTTAATCACTCATCATTCCCACCCTCTCCATCCATCCATGCTTTTCATTCGTGACGTTCAGTGTTGTTTTAGGTTTTAGGTACGGAGCATTTTACTGGCTGTTGTACCAATGACTTACAGTGTAATACGGTCTATGGATGAATCCCAAATGGAACCGTATTGCCTACATAGGTCCCTATGGGGCCCTGGTTAAAAGTAGTGCACTTCATAGGGAATGGGATGCCATTTGGGGTGTAGGCTATATGTCAGTGTCGTTACTAACAACGATTAATAGATTGTATTGGTTTTATATCTAGTTGAGTGGAGTACTCTGATGACCCCACTCCCAATGGGGTCAGCCCTGTGTGTGTGTGTGTGTGTGTGTGTTTGGTTTTACCATCCTTGTGGGGACCAGAAGTACTCACAAGGATAGTAAAACAAAGACAATTTGGTCAAGTGGGGACATTTTGCTGATCCCCACAAGGAAAGGCTATTTTAAGCTTAGGGGTTAGGTTTAGGGTTACAATTAGGGTTAAGGTTACTAGGATTTTAAAGGAATTAATTGTTTGGTCCCCACAAGGATGGTAAAACAAACGTGTGTGTGTGAGAGAGAGAGAGAGGGAGAAAGAGAGAGAGAGAGAGAGAGAGGGGGAGAGAGGGAGAGAGAGAGGGGGAGAGAGAGAGAGAGAGAGAGAGAGAGAGAGAGAGAGAGAGAGAGAAGGAAGGAAAGAAAGAAAGAAAGAGAGAGAGAGATGAACAGAAAGAGAGAGACATGGAGAGAGAGAGAGATAGAGAAAGGGAGGGAGAGAGAAATAGAGAGAGACACATATTTCCCTCAGATTACACAGACCCACAAAGAATTAGAAAACAAACCTAATTTTGCCATCACAGCAGCAAGATTTGTGACCTGTTGCCACAAGAAAAGGGCAACCAGTGAAGAACAAACACCATTGTAAATACAACCCATATTTATGTTTATTCATTTTCCCTTTTGTACTTTAACTATTTTCACATCATTACAACACTGTATATTGACATAATATGACAGTTGAAATGTCTTTATTATTTTGGAACTTATGTGAGTGTAATGTTTACTGTTCATTTTGTATTGTTTATTTCACTTTTGTTTATTATCTATTTCACTTGCTTTTGAAATGTTAACATATGTTTCCCATGCCAATAAAATTGAATTGAGAGAGAGAGAGAGGGAGGGAGAGAGAGGGAGAAATAGAAATAAAGAGAGAGAGAGAAAGGGATGGAGAGAAATAAATACAGAGAGAGACACTACTTCCTCACTAGTTCAATGATAGTAGCAAAGATGGACCAGGGTTCTTCAAGCTCAGCATCCGCGGCTTAACATTGAGTTGATGGGGGAGTGGATGGATGGAGAGATGGAGAGAGCATGGTGAGAGATAAAGAGAAAAGCTTTTAAGACAAAAGCATTTTTTAAATTATAGTTCTCCGGCAGCGCAGCACAGCCAATACACCCACCCCCACTCGATTTTTATACACCTGTCAGCAACGGGTGTGGCTGAAATATACAAATCCACTAATTTGAAGGGGTGTCCACATACTTTTGTATATATAGTATATTTTTTAAACGCTCCGAACAGCAATACATTGGCAGGGAAATTCAAGTGTTGCCAATACGTGGTGATAATGTATTAGGCCTATAGCTTACTGCACAAATCGCTACAGAACTGGTTTTAATTGGTTCATGTTGCATAGGCTTACTTTTATGAAGTCATGTTTTTCAAATATCAGAGCTCCGCTTGACTCAGAAAGTGATCTTGACTCAGAAAGTGATCTTGACTCAGAAAGTGATCTTGACTCAGAAAAGGATCTTGACTCAGGAAGTGATCTTGACTCAGGAAGCGATCTTGACTCAGAAAGCGATCATGACTCAGAAACGGATCTTGACTCAGAAACGGATCTTGACTCAGAAACGGATCTTGACTCAGAAAGTGATCTTGACTCAGAAAAGGATCTTGACTCAGAAAAGGATCTTGACTCAGAAAGCGATCTTGACTCAGAAAGTGATCTTGACTCAGAAAGAGATCTTGACTCAGAAAGTGATCTTGAATTAGAAAAGGTTGGAGTTTCTTTTTGTAGAGTGATGATGAACTGTTCATTCAGTGTAGGCCTATAACTACACACTTGTTTTGTGTGTAGAACAAGTGCATTAAATATTAATTAATATATCATCCAGTCAATCAATCAATCAAATATCAATCAACACAATAAACGTGATTTAGCATTCAGACCACTGCTTTATTCAAGTTCTTCAAACTTAATGTGGTTAATAGATCGATACCAAACGTTCTGATGGGTTCAGTAGGGACTAGGGGTTGTTTCTGGACAGGGCCATAGTAACCTCCTAGTTCAGGGGTTCAGTAGGGACTAGGGGTTGTTTCTGGACAGGGCCATAGTAACCTCCTAGTTCAGGGGTTCAGTAGGGACTAGGGGTTGTTTCTGGACAGGGCCATAGTAACCTCCTAGTTCAGGGGTTCAGTAGGGACTAGGGGTTGTTTCTGGACAGGGCCATAGTAACCTCCTAGTTCAGGACTTCAGTAGGGTGACATAAGTGGGATGTGTGGGTGGTCTAGGTCACTTACAGAGTCCCCCTGTGTACAGCCGTCTTGTTACCTGTGGCTTTGCGGTTGTTCGTTTGTTTCCGGTAGGTAACCAACTGACTACATTCTTCTTATAGCTGCGTAGTAACAGAGTCCTCCATGCCGCTGGAGTCCTCGATGACAGCACAAGGCTCCACCGACCCCCCTCCCACAACACAGCCCCCTCCACCTCCCTCGAAAACGCTCTCGCTGGAGTCCAGAATGTGGAAGTTAGAGTCAGCCATATTGGAAGCACAGTGCAGGGATTGGCAGGGGCAGGGAGGTGGGAGGGGCAAGGGGAGGAAAGAGTCCTTCTCATTTGCTTGTCTGGAGGAAGTAGGAGGGGCTCCGACTTGCTTAGTATGTCCCACCTGGTTAGGCTGCGTGTCGCTGCGGGTCAAGTGACTAACTAAACTGAGGTCATACGACCCTCGACCTCTCAGGGGGTGGAGCAAGCCGTCTGAGATGGTGAAGGAGAGAGGGGATTGGTTGACAGAGAGGGGAAGGAGCGGGGCTTTGCGTGAGAAAAGAAAGCCGAGGCGTTTAAAAGAGTCTGGCGTCTTATTGGACGTCGCCGCCGACAACCGCTGGAGACGACTTTCCGTGCGAGCGAAGGATGAGGAGGTGGAGGAGGAAGGGAACGAAGGGAAGATAGAAGAGGAGGAAGGAGCGGCTTCTCTCCTCACCCCGTTGCTCTTTGGTTTACCCTCCTCCTCCTCCTGCTCCCCCCATCCCTCCTCCTGCTTCTCTTCGTCCACCTCCTCCTCTCCCTCCATCTTCGTTACAGAAACCACCTCCATTCCTGAAATACTCCGGACCAAAGCGGAGACGCCATATTTAGGTTTC
>QNTS01010979.1:0-27615 GCA_003317085.1 Hucho hucho
CCTGTCCCTGTTCCACGCTCCAGGATCCCTGTGCCCGTCGTGGACTCAGCAAGTCCTGTCCCACACTCCAGGATCCCTGTGCCCGTCGTGGACTCAGCACGTCCTGTCCCTGTTCCACGCTCCAGGATCCCTGTGCCCGTCGTGGACTCAGCACGCCCTGTCCTTGTTCCACGTTCCAGGATCCCTGTTCGCGCCGTGAACCCAGCACGGTCCGTTCCTGCTCCCCGCACCAGAGTCCCAGTGCGTGTCATGAGCCCAGTAAGGCCCGTTCCTGCTCCCCGCACCAGAGTCCCAGTGCGCGTCATGAGTCCAGTACGGCCCGTTCCTGCTCCCCGCACCAGAGTCCCAGTGCGAGTCATGAGCCCAGTACGGACGGTTCCTGCTCCTCGCACCAGAGTCCCAGTGCGCTTCGGGAGTCCAGTACGGCCGGTTCCTGCTCCCCACACCAGAGTCCCAGTGCTCGTCATGAGCCCATCAAGGCTCAAGAGTTCCGGCTAATAGCCCAGGGCCTCCGGTGCGGGACATCAAGACAGCACGGCCGGCACCGGAGACGCCAACTGGGACAAAAAGACCCACCCGAAGACCCCCCCCCATGGACTTTTGGGCGCGGTCGGAGTCCGCGCCTTTGGGGGGGGGGGTATTGTCATGTCCAGGCCTGAGAAGACAGGCTGGCGTGTTTTGTTTTGTTTTGGTGTAGGGTTTTTTCTGTTCTAGGTGTTGTGTTTCTATGTTGGGGTAATGGTTCCCAATTAGAGGCAGCTGTGTGTCGTTGTCTCTAATTGGGAACCATATATATGTTTGTAGTTTGCACTAGGGGTTTGTGGGTTATTGTTTGAGCATAGCTTTGTTTGGTGTTTACATGTTATGTTTAATGTTACGATCTTCGTTCGTTTTTGTTATTTTTCCCAGTTACGTTGCTTGTATACTGGATACCTCGCTGCGCCTTGGTCTGTCCCTTCTGAAGATCGTGACAAGCAGACAGCTCTCTACTACTGTGCTCTCAGAGAATGTATGCAGTGATACAATGTGTATAAGATGCTGTTCTAAAACCTGCAGACCAAAAATGATTTAATGAAGCGCGGATCAAATTTGAATATCAAACCAAAATTTCATAACGTAATGGCAGATTTGGGATGTGCTTTGTGCAATCACCAGGTGGTCTAGCGTTTCTCTGTCTTCATATTCAATGAACTGTGAGAAATATGTATTCTTCACTCTTCAATCAGTAATCTTCAAGTCCATCATTTTTTAAAAGTGGTTGGAAAAGCACTTGGGAATATGACGAAGTGCAAAAATATTATTGTTTGTAGTTACTTCTCACAATTCACACTACTTGGTGGTGTAGTATGAAAGTCCACCTGAAGGGGGTAACCAAACAAAGTACGCACACCCCTGAATCAGAGGATGTCATACAGACAGACACCTCCCCATGGTCTACTACTACAGGACATGTAATACAGGTCAACATGAAGCATCAACAGTAGGACAGAGGGTGTCAAAGTTCTGTGATAGATAGATCAGCATTGTTCTGCTCCTTAGCTTTTCCACTTCAAACTGACTGACTAGTCATGAGGAATTGGCTGATCCTGCATGTTCTGGCTGCATGCTGCTTTGGTATAACATCACTCTGTTCATCTGTCTCTTTCTGTGCATTTGTTCATTTAATTTATATACATTATTATTATATGTTGTGAAGATATATGTATATTTCTTTTCAGGGTGCAGAGCAGGAGAGAATGTAACACAGCCAACAGAAGATGTAATGGTCGTAGAAGGACAACCAACAACACTCAGTTGTCAATTTGATACAACTTCTCAATCCCCAAATCTCTTCTGGTACAAAGAACAGCCAAATGTCAACCCCATGTTGATGCTGAGAAGAGATACGTTTTCACCTGGGGAAACTAATACTGAGTTCAAGGAGAGATTTGATGCCCGTCTGAATTTCACAGCAAAGTCAGTCCCCTTGACGATCCAGAGGGTATAGCTGTCTGACTCTGCTGTGTACTACTGTGCTCTGAGGTGAGGGCCACTGTGACAACACGATTTACAGCCCCCTTACAAAAACTACAGGATTCACGTGTCAGTAGAAACACACAGTACCACTGAAAAGTTGGGAAAAAAGCACAACATTTATTTCAATATACTTTTTGTACAGTAGTAGACCTGAATTAGATACTCTGTAGGCTACATGAGTGTTTGTACATTAATTATAATGTAATATCTGTAGGTTTTAACAACAACAAAATATAAATGTATTATACTCACTTCATAGGACACTTATGTAATTGACAATTGCTTCATGCAACTTTTCATTTCATGTGAGCTACATGTAAGCTTTTCACTTTGTCTCTAATGTACTGCAAAGAGTGCTTATATCTATTATTGACGAGGTAATATTGACTCATACATTTCTATACAATCTTTCCTCTCTCTGAGCAGGCTCCTCCTTCATGTCTGTCAGTTGATGGTGATATACAGGCTGAGATGGACATGGAAGAGAGAGAGAGGATCTCTACCTCTTACTGTAACTCACAGTCACTCTCAGTGTGTTCTGTATAACCATGGTACTCTGTCTGATCATCTGGCTGGTTCTTGCTGTATTCTGCTTCGGTATGATGGAACCTTTTCTCTCAATGGTTATATAATCATCATCTATGTAATTTCAACTTTGATTATTACTCACTTTATCTTTGTTTGTCTTCCAGACTGCACAGGAGACCATGTTCAACAGCAACCAGAAGGTGTGATTGCTACAGAAGGAGGACTGGTAACACTGAGTTGTCAATATAACACCAGTGCTCATAATGCATATCTATATTGGTACAAACGAGAAGCAAATGACTTCCCCAAACATATGCTGAGACGTTATTCTTTTTGATCTGGAGACAATGCTGCCGGGTTCAAGGAGAGATTCAATGCAAGTCTAAATGCCAAGACACAGTCAGTCCCCTTGACGATCCAGAGGCACACCAGCCATCATGTTGATGTGTACAGTACTTTTTTTACGTCAATGGGAGGTGTTATATAACTGAGGCAGAGGAAGGAAATGCCTTTTATAGCTGACAGTGAGAAACCCAGGGGGTCATTCTGTCATAACTATACTTGTGCTCACTGTTTTCATTGTGTTAAATAACATTTTCCAGCATGTTACTGGGATACTTTTCAATATTTGCACTAGTGGGTGAGTTTGATACTATTCTTCATATCTAATCACATATCCAATCTAGTTACCTGAGACGGGAGGATCTTTTGTCAATTTTTAAATCACTAAATAAAGATTTAATTTTATGATAATTTCCTGATAATAATTCCTGTTTTCATGAATGTTTTCCAGGTGGCAGTCATGGGAATGACATTACTCCTACAACAGTTAAGGTGTTTGGGTTGGAGGGTGATGTCATAAATCTGTCCTGTATCTACACCTCTGCTAGTACTCTCCAGTGGTATCAACAGTACCCTGGATCATCTCCCATATTCCTCCTCCTCACTGGAGTGTCCTCAAACCCCTCTGTAGTGAAAGCTAAACCTGTAAAAATGAATAAAGAAAGAACCCTTGTGGATCTGGAGATCCCCTCTGCTGTGCCCTGCAGCCCACCTTGACAGGAAACAATCCCACACTGTCCCAAAACCTGAACAAACAAATTACCTTGAATAGACAAAACACAAATACACTGAAAATCAAAATGTTCGATTTTCAATGAACAATAATAAAATATTAAATACACATTTTTAATGGCTATCTGATGGTGTTGCTGATTTATACTTTAGATTGTAGATTTAAATAGGAAAACAACATAAGATGTGAATGAATGAACGCCTCATGTTGAATAAATGAATATCTTGCAGATCTTGCATCAAGCAACTCTGTTGTCCTAAAATCAAGAAAATACATGGAGATCAACAACAATGTTTAATCTAATATCCAATAGAGGGAGACTAAGGTAATCATATTCCAGTGCAGCCATGCATTTTGAGGATGTGACAGTGGAATCAAGCAGCAACAAGAAGTCTGCTGTTTCTTCTGCTCATCTGACAACTCTCTATATTTGGGGGAGGGGCTTCAAAGTTTTGAGAAGAGATGGTCCATTCAAAACTAGAAGGGAGAGGATGTTTCTTTAGTATACACAAATCTTGCTGTGCTGTGTGCTATGATTTTAACTTTCAGTTTCATCCAAAAATGTCAATCCCCACATCCATTTTGCTTTTAGTACTTGCATGTAAGTAAACTACTTTAACCATAAACCTTTTTAGTGGTGTTATTTTAAATAAAAATGTTGATGCATTGAAAATAGATCTATAACAGAGTAATAATAGAAGAATAACATGTTTTGCATCTCTTGCAGGTGACAGTAATGGTCAGAACATTGAGCCAATCAGAGAGGAGGTGTAAGATCCAGCAGGTAGCAATATTACACTTTCATGCACCTACTCATCTGCAGTCGCTCTTCAATGGTATCTCCAGGACCCTGGATCAGCTCCTCAGTATATCTTGCGTATCCTGCATGGTGTTGGGTCTCATTCTATACATACATGACATGACCTACAGGAGTTGGTACATCTCAAGGTTTTTCTTTTTGACAGGAAACCTGGTGGGTGTGTTTAAAAACCTATGTGAAGAGGAGGAGCAACATTGTATATGCCTACTTATCATTTCAGCGTCATTGCAGTGTTTTGGCTTTGCTGGTTTCTAAATAACACATTCATGTCTGTTCTGTAACATAGACCATGATGCTCCTCTGTTCTATTCTACTGATTTCAGCCCTTGTAGGTGATACTTTAGAGGATGATATTATTCCAACCAGTCCTGAGGAGTATTATTTAGAGGGTAGCAGAGTTAAGATCTCCTGTAACTATACAGTAAAGGCTTATAATCTCCAGTGGTACAGACAGTACCCTGGATCAGCACCCCAATTCCTCCTCCTCCTCACAGACACTGTAACTCCACGTGTAGTGGAAGCTACTCCTCCATACCCAAGAATGACTGCTAAACTGAACGATGAGAGAACCCGTGTGGATCTGGAGATCTCCTCTGCTGTTTTAACAGACTCTGCTCTGTACTACTGCGCCTTGCAGCCCACAGTGACAGGAAACCCAGAAACCCTGTACAAAAACCTGGCAGCTCATGATAAAGCTTACTACTGTAGGTAAAAACTTTGTGTGACAGTGTAGCGGCAGGTTAGTAAGTTACTGTATTCCTGTCATTCCTTTAAGTACATTCTTTAGGCTAATGTATAGTTTATTAGTTTTATTGGATTTTTGAGTAAATACCAAGATTTTTTATAATTTAAAATACATCTACCTTGTAATTTATCCATCCTTCACATTTGCAGGTGACAGTTTTCAGCAGATCATCCAGCCAAACCAACATGAAGTGTATGGAGAGGAGGGTAGCAATGTTCAGCTTTCCTGCAACTATTCCTCAGAATACAGTGTACTGTGGTATAAACAGTATCCAGGATCAGATCCCCAATTCCTCCTGTTCATCATCCATGCCTCTAGGACTGTAGTGAGAGCTAAACCTCACTATATTTTAAACCCTTTCTTGTCACAATTGCATGTTCTGTTTGTGCTTCTTGTAATAACAATTTGCATTTATTTTATATGAACAGACTGTGGTTTTCCAAAGAGCATGCAGGCAGAGTCAACTGTATTTATTACTAAATTGTGTAGAACAATAAATAATATATGGTTAATAAACAATTTAATATGTTCCTTTGAGGCATTTACTTTAAAGGCTGAAGCAGTGCATAAGACACACAACAACACAGACACTTTAATAAAATCAACACTCTAAATGTAATTAACTGTAATAGTGAATGTAATAACTATAATAGTATAAAAACAGTGCTAAGGGTTGGTCAGGGTTAAGGTCGACTCTAGCCCAATTCTAACCCTAGCGTCTTGTCCTGAATCTACCGAATTGACCATGACCATAGAATTAACCCTAACCCTAGCTTCAGCTGGTACAAATAATGAAACACATTAGGAGAAGCAGGATTATGAGGCAGACAGTTTTCTACATGATTTTCTCTAGACAGGAGTTAGAGGTTTATTTTATGGACCAAATGGAGAGACAACAACCCATGTGTAATTGTCTACATTGTGATGTTATTGACCATTGAAAAATAGGTGTCGGATTGTAGAGAATCAAAGGATCATGAATATCATAAGAAACCTCAGGTGTGGGTTTAAGGCCACTGGTCAGAACAAGGATAAGGCGGCTGTCCAGGTTAAGAGGAGTTTTGTGGAAGAAGATGTCCACATTCACACACACATCACACATACATCTGACCACTCATGGTTCAGATAACTGAGAATCGTGTCCAGTGAGAACTGACATTAACTATGTGTTGTTAAGATTCACGCACAATTAAACATCAGACATAGAGGGATTCAGTCCACAGGAGGAAAAGTTCAACAGGACTGAACACTGTGGAAGTGCTCATCAGGATTGGGAAAGCCCGTTTCTGACCATACATTATGCTGGGGTCATAGATTAACTGAAACTGAAGTCCTGGGAATCAAGGCCACTGATAGGCTGAACGATACGTGGCGATAAGTATTTGACCAATAAGACACTGACAAAAGAGTGGGTCCTCTGAATGGGAGAATAAGCTGTCTGACTAGATTTAACCGGAAGGGAAGGCTAGAATCAGATGACTGAAGCAGGTCGTTTTAACAACCATCATTAACGTTAATGTGCACTGAGATGACACGAATGATGATCATGGATGCATCCTGTGTCAATCATTGGTATCAATCATAAAACCAATTGTCAGTTGACTTGATTACTGTTTTAAATGCATAGAAAAGATAGCTCTTTGTGGCATTGGGCAGCATAGCCAAGGTCTATATTGGACTGGTTCATAGGCTACTGTCAACTGTGCCTTTCTTTCTGATTTTGTTGCAAACCTTTACTGGATAACTTATTTTATTTCATTGGTCATTTTGAACTTGTTCAATTTGGCCTGAACATAAAATATATTTCTCCAAGGCCCATAACAACTGACACATTAGAATTTTCAAAGGAATTGGTGTAGAAGATAACATTCTTTAAAAGAGCCATTTCATGGTACTAAATATATCATATTTAAAAAGGAATCCCTTTGCAGTTCAACTAAACAATTGAATATACCATAAGCTCCTCCCCTGCTGCAGAGCCCCACAATTATGAGACTTCTCAGCTACAGTGGATGGAACATAAAGTCTATAACAGTCTATTCTTCCTCTATACATGAATCATAATGGCATATTGGCTCATGAATACTTTACTCATCCTGGCTGCATACTGTTTTGGTATGGTATAGTGCTTCTCCTTTCTACATTCTCATTCTCTGAACCTTAGCCTATTATGTATTATAAAATCCCTAAATATTAATTTTTCAGATTGCAGGTGAAGAATCTTTTCACCAGCAGAGTGGACAAGTTACTGTCCTTGAAGGAGAACTGGTAACACAGCTGAAAATATACTTTTTTTCATAGAACTAAACTTTAGGAGACAAAATCAAGACTCAGTATTGTGTACAGAGTAATGAAAAAGCCAGCATCAACCATAATGGGGACACATTAACAAGTGAGTGTTGCTTTCTACTCTGAAATGATTTGAGCATCCACACTGTGCTGTGCTGCAAGGTCTATGCCTGTGCTGCCACAAAGACAGGAATCAAGAGCACCAGCTTCATACAATCTAACATGTGTTTATGCTCTTGCTCTTGCTACAATATCAGAATACAGTCAACAGTAGCTGAGGTTTAATATTCAGTAAAGATTTCCATGCAGAAATGTCTAATTCTCCTTGTGGTCTCAGGTAAATGTATATGATATATAGAGCATCACTTTTAACATGAGTAGCATTACTAGAATAGCAAATGATGCTGCTACAATTAGATGATATGTTACAGTGAGACAGAATGTTATGTATAGCATTATCATTTGGATTTTATTGTTCTGTTTCTGTCTACAGTAGAAATGCTGCATTCACTGCATTATCTTTACAGAACTGATTGCTGGGGATCACATTACTCCTGTAAAGCCCAGAGTCATCTGTACAGAAGGAGAAACTGTAACACTGAGTTGCTCATATGATACAAGCAGCGATAATATTCTGCTTTATTGGTAGCAAGAGTACACTAACCAGGCACCTCAGTTTCTAATGGTTAAGGTGCCACATAAAGTACCAGTAAACATTCTTCTGATAGTTGATCTAAATCCACAACGTATAGCATCTGAACTGGTCATAAAACATCTAACCATGGCAGAGACTGCTCTCTACTACTGTTCTTTTGGGAAAGCACGCACATTGCTTACATTTTTCTTACTCTTGATGGATCCTTCTATCATGGTGGAAACTTTTTCCAGATCAGAATTATATTTCAGATGCACTGAACATGTTTCCGTAAGTAGTTAACTACTTAGGGGCTAGCGACCCACTCCCGACACTACCCGGTGAAATGTAAGGCGCCAAATTCAAAATCCAAAAGTTGAATTATTAAACATTCATCAATATACAAGTGTTGCATAGTCATCAAAAGCTCTGCTTCTTGGCAACATCACATCATTGTCAGATTTCAAAAAGGCTTTATGGTGAAAGCACAACATTTGATTGTTTGAGGATACCACGTCCAACAAGTCCCTTACCTTTTGAAGAACTTCTGCTGAGGGCTTCCCAAGTGTCCAATGAAGACGTCCAATGGTACTTTTGTTAGAAAAAGTCATTTATTATATCCATAAATCTCAGTTTGGTTGGCGCGTTATGTTCAGAAAATCCAACGTCAAATCGCCCATTGAAACGTGACGAGAACGCGTTCAAATATACCTATAAACTTTTCCTAAACAAATCAAATACCAGTTATAATGCATCCTTAGCTATTCTTTTATGAATATTAGCAATAATATTTCACTCGGATGGTCACCTATACGTTATATAGGTAAAATAAAGTGGGGCGCGCACCCAGACTCGCGCCCGAGAAAACTTGTTGACATTTCAGGTCCCCTTACCATTTCCTGTTACTATCCGTTTTGCTTACTCCAATCATTCCCAGTCTTTGTATATAGACTGTTGACATCTAGTGGAAGCCATAGGTACTGCAATCCAGGAGCTGGATTGCCTTGAAGTCAATGGGGAGAGTGTCAAACAGAGCAAAGGTCACCAAAAACTGCATTTCCGGATGGATTTTCCTTGGGTTTTCGCCTGCTATATCAGTTCTGTTATACTCACAGACATTATGCTAACACTTTTAGAAACGTCAGAGTGTTTCCTATCCAATAGTACTAATTATGTGCATATCCTATTTTCTGAGCCTGAGTGGCAGGCATTTTACTTTGGGCATGCCAGACACTCCAAAACCGTCCCGTCTGCTGCCGCTCCCTAAAAAGTTAAGCTGCATCCTTGCGCCTTCTTCTCCAACCGCCTTATGGCCACGGAGAAGAATTACTATGTGGGGAATCGGGAGCTTCTCACGTTGAAGATGGCATTGGAGGAATGGAGGCACTGGCTCAAAGGGGCGGAACATCCGTTCATTGTGTGGACCGACCACAAAAACCTGGAGTATCTCCAAACAGCCAAGTGCCTCAACTCCAGGCCGGCAAGATGGGCCCTGCTGTTTACCCGGTTTAACTTTTCCCTCTCCTACCGGCCGGGGTCCAATAACTTCAAGCCGGATGCCCTGTTTTGCTGCGATAACCCCACGGTTACTACCCCGGAGCCCGAGACCATCTTTCCCTCCTCGTGCCTGGCGACGGCACTCAGCTGGGGTATCAGGAAACAGGTCCGGGAGGCGCAGCGGTCCCAACCGAACCCTGGAGGGGGGGAGGGGGGGGCAGATAACCTGATATTTGTGCATGACGCTGCTCCCGGCAGACCCTGGCCTTCGTGTGACAACGCTTTTGGTGGCCTACCATGGTTCCGGACGTCACCGCTGAGGCGGGCATATAATATTGACAACAAGCGGATTGCCATCGGACCCCAGCTCCCCGGTATCATCTCGGGTAGAAGGTATGGCTATCCACCCGGGATCTGCCCCTCCGGGTGGAATCTCGCTAACTCTCTCCCCCGGTTTATCGGCCCGGTCCCCATCTCCAAGATCATTAGCCCCTCTGCTGTTTGTCTTTCTATTGCACCGTACCCTTCGCATACATCCCGCCTTTCAAGTGTCCAGAGTCAAAAGTCAAAATGTCTCACAACCCTTTGTCTCCCAGCCCTTTGTCTCCCATTTCCAGCTCCTGCTTTTTCCAGTCTCTCTTTTCTCACCCTCTTGGGTTTTGACCCTTGCCTGTCCTGACTCCGAGCCCGAGAGAGAATAAAGTAGACGGCATCGGTCAAATTTGAATCGGTTGAATCCTCCGGGTGGAAAATGTAACCCATATGACCTTTACTCATACCCAGCAATCCATTAAAACAATCAGGGGCATCACAAAGAATGGCTCTGATGGTTTTGTCATTGTGTTCTTGACACGCTGAACACAATACACCTACAATTGGTCTTGGAGACATGTTTAATTTCGTATTTAGTGTTCTGGGGTTTATCTCTGAGGTCGCTGATAGTGTTGACAGCCCTTACTTATAGTGCGGCTGCCCAATACCCTGGACAATTACTGTTTTAGAAACACATTCCCCAGTTCGAGGTCACTTCAATCACCTTGACAGCTTTAATGTAAACACAGGCTTTACCCTAAACCAATTATCTGGTTAAATAAACACCCACCCCCCTACCGTGAGAACGGAAGGACAGATCTAACTATAAGAACATAAACTACAAATGCTTCAAATGTACATATCTACATATAGGACCATAAAATACAAAAGCATCACTTAAAAGGGACATTTGTAAGTACAGGGCAATAAACTACAAAGGCTTCAAAGGGACAGATGTACACAAAGGACCATAAACACACTTCAGGACAGGATGTACAGATATGACCCCCGGGGCCATAAAAGGGTCATAAATCACACGTTTGACCGATGCCGTCTACTTTTCTCTCATACATTACATATCACATCCTGCAGATCACAGTACACTGCATATCATATGTCACAGTACACTGCATATCACAGCATATTATATATCATAGTACACTGCATATCATATATCACAGTACACTGCATTTCACATATCACTGCATATCATATATCACAGTACACTGCATATCATATATCACAGTACACTGCATATCATATATCATGATGTTGCTCACTTCAATATGACTGTTTTCAGCACTTGTGGGTAATTCAGTTTTTACGTAAAGTCATTTCCACATTGTCTGACATTGTTTCTTTGTTCAAATTGGTCTTCTTCAAATATAAAATAAGAGGTTTTCATGTTTAGTCTCATGCTTATTTTCTTCTCCTTCACGGGTGATAATTTAGAGGATGATATTACTCCAACCAGTCCTGAGGAGTATTATTTAGAGGGTAGCAGAGTTAAGATCTCCTGTAACTATACAGTAATAGCAGATAGTCTGCTGTGGTACAGACAGTACTCTGGATCAGGTCTCCAGTTCCTTTACCTGGTCACAGCTACCAATAATCATTATGAAGTGAGAGATGATCCACAAGATCTTTAACTGTCTGTTACACTGAACAAGTGTAATTAACCCTATGTTTTCTGTCTCAATACTTATGGGAGAACAGTCTGGATACTGTAAAATCAACCATAGTCATGAATTTTCACCTACACTGACAGCGCATAAAGCCAGTCATTCAGACCCCATGAAGATGTTTTATGCAATTCTGCTTTTTTCAATGTTCATTGGTAAGTGCGTAGGTTTTGCATTACAGTTTTGGATTGCAAACGTATGTCGATAAAGCATTTATGGTACATGAATTGCAATATGACTTATTCAAAACATGATTAACTTCTATGGGAGCAGCGCACGAGGTGACCGTTTTGGAGAGCCTGGCATGCCCAAAGTAAAATGCCTCCCATTCAGGCCCAGAAAATAGGATATGCACATATTTAGTACCATTGGATAGGAAACACTCTGAATTTTCTAAAAGTGTTAACATTTTGTCTGTGAGTAGAACAGAACGGATATGGCACCCGAGGAATTTCTGTCCTGGAAAAAGTGGTTTTGACACATTGCCTCATTTAGAACCCCTCCCTTATGAAAATGCCCATATAAGGGCATATGAATGCAGTACCTATCGCTTCCTCTGGATGTCAACAGTCTCGAGAAAGTGTTCTGATTCTTTTTAGATGCTTTTAGAGCAGAGAAGAAGACAAATAAGGAAGTGTCCACACAGAATGTCAATAGAGGAAAAGGCGCGTTCACGGCTGGTGCGCTCTTTGGTTTTTTCCTTTCTTATTGCCCAGTTTATATTCCGGTTGAAATATTATACTATTTATACATAAAAGTGTTCCTAAGGATACATTTAAAATTATGTTTGATTGTTCTTGGACAAGTTTATAGGTATAAGTTGAACGAGTTCTCTTCACGTTTCAATGGACGATTGGAGGCTCTATTTTCTCATTATAACGCGCCAACCAAATGGAGATTTATGGATATAATACATTACTTTTTCTAACAAAAGAACCATGGATTGTCTTCGTTGGACACTTGGGAAGCCCTCAGCAGAAGTTCTTCAAAAGGTAATTGATTTGTTTTTGCTGTGAAATGTGTTTTCTGTGAACCGTGAAGGCTTATGAATTCATGGCAATGGTAAAAATGTGTTAGGTGCTACCCTCAAACAATCAAATGTGGTGCTTTCGCCATAAAGCCTTTTTGAAATCTGACAACGCTGTGATATTGCCAAGAAGCACAGCTTTTGATGACTATGAAACGCATGTTTAAAAATTCAACTTTTGGATTTTGAATTTGGCGCCTTGCATTTCACCTGGTAGTGTCGGGAGCGCTAGCGCCCCACCGCTCCCTAAGAAGTTAACATGATTCATTTCAGGTAGTACGTATAAGGAGGAAATAATTTCAGCCACAACTGAAGAGTGTGTTTTTGAGGGTGATGGTGTTACTCTGTCCTGCAACTACACTGGCTCTTACAGTACTGATACTTTACTGTGGTACCAACAAAACCCCAGAACAAAACCAGAATTCCTGCTTCTACTCACTGAAGGAGGGTTAAAGACACATAATGAATCGACCCATCCTCAACTGCCTGTTAAACTGAACCAAGACTAAGGAGATGATTGTGGACTACAGGAAAAGGAGGACAGAGCATGCCCCCATTCTCATCGATGGGCCTGTAGTGGAGCAGGTTGAGAGCTTCAAGTTCCTTGGTGTCCACATCACTAACAAACTATAATGGTCCAAACACACCAAGACAGTCGTGAAGAGGGCACGACAAAGCCTATTCCCCCTCAGGAAACTAAAAAGATTTGGCATGGTTCCTGAGATCCTCAAAAGGTTCTTCAGCTGCAACATTGAGAGCATCCTGACTGGTTGCATCACTGCCTGGTACGGCAATTGCTCGGCCACAGAGGGTAGTGCGTACGGCCCATTACATCACTGGGGGCTAAGCTGCCTTCCATCCAGGACCTCTACACCAGGCGGTGTCAGAGGAAGGCCCTAAAAATTGTCAAAGACCCCAGCCACCCCAGTCATAGACTGTTTTCTCTACTACCGCATGGCAAGCAGTACCGGAGTGCCAAGTCTAGGACCAAAAGGCTTCTCAACAGTTTTTACCCCCAAGCCATGAGACCCCTGAACAGGTAATCAAATGGCTATCCGGAATATTTGCATTGTGTGCCCCCCCAACCCCTCTTTTACACTGCTGCTACTCTCAGTTTATCATATATGCATAGTCACTTTAACTATACATTCATGTACATACTACCTCAATTGGTCCGACCAACCAGTGCCCCCGCACATTGGCTAACCGGGCAATCTGCATTTTGTCCCGCCACCCACCACCTGCCAACCCCTCTTTTACGCTACTGCTACTCTCTGTTCATCATATATGCATAGTCACTTTAACCATATCTACATGTACATACTACCTCAATCAGCCAGACTAACCGGTGCCTGTATGCAGCCTCGCTACTGTTATAACCTCGCTACTGTTTTTTTTTACTGTCCTTTTACTGTTGATTTTATTTCTTTACTTACCTATTGTTCACATAATACCTTTCTTGCACTGTTGGTTAGAGCCTGTAAGTAAGCATTTCACTGTAAGGTCTACACCTGTTGTATTCGGCGTACGTGACAAATACATTTTGATTTGATTTGATTTGAATGGCGATACGACCCATGTGGATCTGGAGATCTCGTCTGCTGAAGTTTCAGACTCTGCTGCTTACTATTGTGTACTGAAGCCCACAGTGACAGGAAACCCATAAACACAGTGCACAAACCTGACAACATATACTGTAGAAAGAAATCCATAACAGAAAACATTTCACGATGGTGTCAAGAGGAAGGGCTATATAATCAAAGATCCACATGTAGCTTAAGGGGTGTTATTGTTCAGGAAGTAGCTAGTTAGTCAGGTCTCTCAGTGTGGTCAATCAGTTTCTCAAAGGTCTAGCAAGATGTTTTTCTTCTCATTTGTTCTCTTTTCAGCTTTTTTAGGTGAGTTATTATGTGGATTGAAATCTTTTAATTTAATCTTACAATGAATGAACAGCACAAAAACCTGGTAATCGCACATTCATAATTTTTAAATGTCAGTTACAACTTCACAGTTGTACAGTTACAGAAGTTATTTGACCAACTATTTTTGCAGGAAACAGTTTTGGGAATTCAATAAACCCTTCAACTACAGAAGAGCTTGTTCAGGAGGGAAGGAATGTCCATCTCTCCTGCAAATATGATGGCACTGTCTACAATCTACAGTGGTACTGCCAATATCCCAGATCCCAACCAGAATTTCTCTTGTACATCACACCAGAGGGGTCTCATCTGACAGTTTCCATTGACAAAGTGGACAAACGTGTGGATCTCTTCTGCTGATGTGACAGACTCTGCTCTGTACTACTGTACCATGAAGACCACAGTGGCAGGAAACTGTGACACTGTACCAAAACCTGTCAAGAACCATGGGAGGAAACAGACATCCTGTATGACATACTTAAGTAACATACCTACTGTATGTTAAGTTATGTGACAGATCTTCTGTGTCTGTGCTCCTCCTATAGACTGCCCTCCTCAGTCATTGTCTCGACTTCCACCGAAGTCGGTGCCTATCCTTGTTCGGGTGGTGTTCGGCGGTCGACATCACCGGTCTTCTAGCCATCACTGATCCACTTTTCATTTTCCATTTGTTTCTTCTTGTTTCCTCACACACCTGGTTGTCATTCCCTCATTACTTGTCATGTACAGTGAGGGAAAAAAGTATTTGATCCCCTGCTGATTTTGTACGTTTGCCCACTGACAAATAAATGATCAGTCTATAATTTTAATGGTAGGTTTATTTGAACAGTGAGAGACAGAATAACAACAAAAAAATCCAGAAAAACGCATGTGAAAAATTGTATAAATTGATTTGCATTTTAATGAGGGAAATAAGTATTTGACCCCCTCTCAATCAGAAAGATTTCTGGCTCCCAGGTGTCTTTTATACAGGTAATGAGCTGAGATTAGGAGCACACTCTTAAAGGGAGTGCTCCTAATCTCAGCTCGTTACCTGTATAAAAGACACCTGTCCACAGAAGCAATCAATCAATCAGATTACAAACTCTCCACCATGGCCAAGACCAAAGAGCGCTCCAAGGATGTCAGGGACAAGATTTTAGACCCACACAAGGCTGGAATGGGCTACAAGACCATCGCCAAGCAGCTTGGTGAGAAGGTGACAACAGTTGGTGCGATTATTCGCAAATAGAAGAAACACAAAAGAACTGTCAATCTCCCTCGGCCTGGGGCTCCATGCAAGATCTCACCTCGTGGAGTTGCAATGATCATGAGAACGGTGAGGAATCAGCCCAGAACTACACGGGAGGATCTTGTCAATGATCTCAAGGCAGCTGGGACCATAGTCACCAAGAAAACAATTGGTAACACACTACGCCGTGAAGGACTGAAATCCTGCAGCACCCGCAAGGTCCCCCTGCTCAAGAAAGCACATATACATGCCCGTCTGAAGTTTGCCAATGAACATCTGAATGATTCAGAGGACAACTGGGTGAAAGTGTTGTGGTCAGATGAGACCAAAATGGAGCTCTTTGGCATCAACTCAACTCGCCGTGTTTGGAGGAGGAGGAATGCTGCCTATGACCCCAAGAACACCATCCCCACCGTCAAACATGGAGGTGGAAACATTATGCTTTGGGGGTGTTTTTCTGCTAAGGGGACAGGACAACTTCACCGCATCAAAGGGACAATGGACGGGGCCATGTACCATCAAGTCTTGGGTGAGAACCTCCTTCCCTCAGCCAGGGCATTGAAAATGGGTCGTGGATGGGTATTCCAGCATGACAAGGACCCAAAACACACGGCCAAGGCAACAAAGGAGTGGCTCAAGAAGAAGCACATTAAGGTCCTGGAGTGGCCTAGCCAGTCTCCAGACCTTAATCCCATAGAAAATCTGTGGAGGGAGCTGAAGGTTCGAGTTGCTAAATGTCAGCCTCGAAACCTTAATGACTTGGAGAAGATCTGCAAAGAGGAGTGGGACAAAATCCCTCCTGAGATGTGTGCAAACCTGGTGGCCAACTACAAGAAACGTCTGACCTCTGTGATTGCCAAGGGTTTTGCCACCAAGTACTAAGTCATGTTTTGCAGAGGGGCTCAAATACTATTTCCCTCATTAAAATGCAAATCAATTTATAACATTTTTCACATGCGTTTTTCTGGATTTTTTTGTTGTTATTCTGTCTCTCACTGTTCAAATAAACCAACCATTAAAATTATAGACTGATCATTTCTTTGTCAGTGGGCAAATGTACAAAATCAGCAGGGGATCAAATACTTTTTTTCCCTCACTGTATTTAACCCTCTGGTTTCCCCCATGTCTGTGTGTGTGATTGTTTTATGTCAGTGGCACGAGAGAGACTGTATTTCTTCTTTGTGCTGCCGCACCTTTTTGTGACGCTATTGTTGCGTTCTGTGTTTATACTGTGCCACAGATGAGTAAAGTGCTTTCGTTCACTATCACTGCTCTCCTGCGCCTGACTCACACGCACCAGCTACACACACGTTTTGTGTCATGAAGTCCGGTGACAAGTTTTTTCTATGTATAATAATGATACAATAGTTCCATCCAGTGTTCCACATTCTGCTCAAGGTGAAACCTTGACATTGCATGTATTTTTTCAGAGGCAAGTTACTTGTGAAAGTCAAAAGTTGTCAGAGGAGTCTCATAGTTTGCTTCTGTTCCTTCCAGCTAGAGATATCAGTTCATGGGCTGCGTCTCAATCCACCTCATCAGCCTATGGCGGTCTTCTGTATCTGCGGTGGAAGGTGGCCGAGCTGCAGCGGTGAATGTCAGACCATGAGACATCCTGAAAATCAATCTTCTCACAAATATGTCTGTTGTTAAATATGTGTAAAAAATATTCATATATATATTTCCTCAGCTTTCTTATATCTCATATATATAGGACAGACACTTCATTTTTTGCCATTTATGAATGTGTTATTAAATCCGTTTCTATGGGATTTTGGTAGTATAGGGTAAATTCTATATTTTATCAAATCGTCTTGTTATATATTTTTTATACCTAAAGGTGTCCTAAAATTCCAAATCAAATAGCTTAATGATCCATGCAGTATGTCCTGAGAAGAGATAGTTATGCAGAAGAGAGCAATAGTGATGAGTTTAAGAAGAGGTTTGATTCCAGTCAGAGTTTCACTTCTAACTCTGTCCCCTTGACGATCCAGAGGTCACAGTTGTCTGACTCTGCTGTTTCACTACTCTGCTCTGAGGCCCACTGTGACAACAGGATATACAGTCCCCCTACAAAACGAGTGTATCCTTGGCACCAGTATAGAAAAAATGCAAGACTTACATCTGTGGTGGGTGTGACGTTAGCAGGGCTGTACACCTCACACAGTGACACACAGAAGAACATTTCAGAGGAGAGTGAATGAATGCAAACATCAGTCTGAAGATGGAGAAATCAATCAGTTTATTGATCATTCTGATTATGACTACAGGTAAACAATACCTAAACATTTGAACTCCTTGCATCCTTATAATCCGATTATTACATTATGGTATTGGTAGTAAAACATATTTTGTTGAAGCAAAGTCCTTTAAATGTGAATAACTTAGTTGATTTCTAAAAAGTCTTAAAAAATAAGCATGTGTTATCAATCAGCTCTATAATGTATTTTTCCTCTGCAGGAATGGTATCTGGAGATAGTGTGACTCCTGACAAGGAGGAGTACACCCCCACTGAGGGATCATCAGTGTCTCTGAGCTGTACATATGATACAAGCAGCGATAATATTCTACTTTACTGGTACCGGCATTATTCTAACCAGGCTCCTCAGTTGCTACTGTATAAAGGTGCCAGATCATGGAGCTCTATTGATCATATCCCTGATGAGAGATACACATCCACAACATCCTCAAAATCAACTGAACTGGTTATAACAAGCCTAACCCTGGCAGACACAGCTCTCTACTACTGTGCTCTCAGGGTATATACACAGTGATACAATATGTATAAGACCCTGTACAAAAACCTGCAGACCAAAAATGCTTTGTTGCTGTGCGGATCATAATTAAGCATCAAACCACAATTTGATATCATAATGCAGAGGTTCAGATCAGAGAATTGTGGTCACACCTGCACTGTGTGCTGTCACCAGGTGGTCTGGTGTTCCTCTGTCTTCATATTCAATGAACTGTGAGAAAGACGTATTCTTCACCTTCCAATCAGTAGTCTTCAATTTCTCTTACCGTAGGCAGTTGTTTTATATTGGCTGGATAATCACTTGGGAATACTATTAAGTGCAACAATATTATTGTTTGTAGTTACTCCTCACAGTTCTGACTGGCTTGGTGGTGTAGTATGAAAGTCAACCTGAAGGGGGCAACCTAACAAAGCACACACACCCCTGAATCAAAGGATGCCATACAGACAGACACCTCCCCATGGTCTACTACTGCATGTAATACAGAACAACATGAAGCATCAACAGTAGGACAGAGGGTGTCAAAGCTCTGTGATAGATAGATCAGCATTGTTCTGCTCCTTACCTTTTCCACTTCAAACTGACTGACTAGTCATGAGGAATTGGCTGATCCTGCATGTTCTGGCTGCATGCTGCATTGGTATAACATCACTCTGTTCATCTGTCTCTTTCTGTGCATTTGTTCATTTGATTGATATACATTATTATTATATGTTGTGAATATATATGTATCTTTCTTTTCAGGGTGCAGAGCAGGAGAGAATGTAACACAGCCAACAGAAGATGTAATGGTCGTAGAAGGACAACCAACAACACTCACTTGTCAATTTGATACAACTGATCAATCACCATATCTCTTCTGGTACGAACAACTAGCAAATAGAAACCCCATGTTTATGCTGAGAAGGGATAGGTTTGGAGGTGAGGAAACTGCAACTGAGTACAAGGACAGATTTGATGCCAGACTGAATTTCACAGCAAAGTCAGTTACCTTGACGATCCAGAGGGTGCAGCTATCTGAGTCTGCTGTGTACTACTGTGCTTTGAAGCCCACTGTGACAACAGGATATACAGGCCCCTTTACAAAAACTATAGGTTTCACGTGTCCATAGAAACGTACAGAACCACTGAAAAATTTGGACCAAAGCACAGTTTTTATTTCAGTTTACTTTATGTACAGTAGTAGACCTGAATTATAATACAATATGAGTACATTTTCACCTAAAAAAATATATGTTTATCATACTCACTTCATGGAACATTTATGTAATTGACAATTGCTTTAAGCTACTTTCATTTTATGTGAGCTAGACGTAAGCTTTTCACTTTGGCTAATGTACTGTAAAGAGTGCTTATATCTAATATTGATGAGGTAATAATGACCCATACATTTCTTTACAATCTTTCCTCTCTCTGAACAGGCTCCTCCTTCATGTCTGTCAGTTGATGGTGATATACAGGCTGAGATGGACATGGAAGAGAGAGAGAGGATCTCTACCTCTTACTGTAACTCACAGTCTCAGTGTGTTCTGTAGAACCATGGTACTCTGACTGATCATCTGGCTGATTCTTGCTGTATTCTGCTTCGGTATGATGGAACCTTTTCTCTCATTTGTTTACATAATCGTCATCTATCTAATTATAATTTTTTGATCTTTCATTATCACTCACTTTAAATTTTTTTGTCTTCCAGTGTGCACAGGAGACCATGTTCAACAGCAACCAGGAGGTGTGATTGCTACAGAAGGACTGGTAACACTGAGTTGTCAATATAACACCACTGCTAATAATGCATATATATATTGGTACAAACAAGAAGCAAATGACTTCCCTAAACATATGCTCAGACGTTATTCTTTTGGATCTGTAGACAATGCTGCAGGGTTCAACGCAAGTCTAAATGCCAAAACACGATCAGTCCCCTTGACGATTCAGAGGTTGCAACTGTCTTACTCTGCTGTGTACTACTGTGCTCTGAGGCCCACTGTGACAACAGGGTATACAGGACCCTTGCAAAAACAGTGTGTGTGTGCACACGGTGCATGTGTACAGTACTTTGTGTTGTGTGCAGTTTTTTATGTCAAGGGGAGGTGCCTTTTATAGCTGACAGTGAGAAACCAGAGTCATTCTGTCATAGCTCTACTTGGGTTCACTTTTTTCACTGTGTCAAATAACCAGCATGTTACTAGGATACATTTTAATATTAGCACTAGTGGGTGAGTTTGATGCTATTCTTCATATCCAATCACTGTGAATGTAGTTACTGAAGACTGAAGTCATATTACTGTGAAGGATATTTTGTCATTTAATACACTTGACTGAATAAAGATTTGAATTTTATGATAATTTCCTGATAATAATTCCTGTTTTCATAAATGTTTTCCAGGTGACAGTCATGGGAATGACATTACTCCAACATCAGATAAGGTGTTAGGGTTGGAGGGTGATGTCATAAATCTGTCCTGTAACTACTCCTCTGCTAGTACTCTCCAGTGGTATCAACAGTACCCTGGATCATCTCCCATATTCCTCCTCCTCACTGGAGTGTCCTCAAACCCCACTGTAGTAAAAGCTAAACCTGAAGACCCTCGACTGTCTGTTAAACTGAACAATGAGGACCCGTGTGGATCTGGAGATCTCCTCTGCGGAAGAGAAAGACTCTGTTCTGTACTACTGTGCCCTGGAGCCCACAATGAAACGAAACCCAGACACTGTACAAAAATGTGAACTGAAAACACTGACATCCCCTCAGAGAAACATGTTCATTATTAGGTTACCTTCAATATACAAAAATATACATGTAGGCTGGAAATGAACAGTGAATTATTTGTTGAAACAAATGAACAAATGAAAAAGTGACAGAAACTCATTCGGTTATCTGAATATGTTGCAGATTTAGACTGTAGATTGTACCTATAAAGATGAAAACAAAAATAACTGTATATTAATGAATTGCCTGTGGAATAGATGAATTATCTTACAGATATGCCCTTCAAGCAATGTTTCCTCTATGACATCACTGTAGACAGGTCATTTCCTTCTGCCAACTCTGTTGCCCTAAAATCAAGAAAATAAATAGAGATAAATAACACCGTTTTATCCAATATCCAATAGAGGGAGACTAAAGTAATCAGATTTCAGTGCAGCCCTGCATTGTGAGGATGTGACAGTGGAATCAAGCAGCAACAAGAAGTCTGCTGTTACTTCTGCTCATCTGACAACTCTGTGTTTTGGGGATGGATTTAAAGGTTTAAGAAGGATGGTCCATTCAAAACTAGAAGGGAGAGGATGTTTTTTTTGGTATACACAAATACCTGAGAAACACTGTACAAAAACCATACAACACTCTGCACTGTACTGCTGTGCTGTGACGTCCACAGTGACGATAACTTTTTGATTTAGCAGTGAGCTGAAATGTGTGGATTTACAAGCATCTGCTGTCTTCTGTTAGACCACAGTACCATCTACTGGATTTTCAAATGAATAAATCAAATGAATATGAAACGTATTTTATTCTACATAGTCAGTAGGAGGAGCTAGAGTATAAAACTCAGGATTAGATTATGAATCCTCAAGATAAAACATGATACTACCATGAGGAACATAGCCAGTTGATGCTGTGCTTTTCATCAGCAGCTGGTGCTTATTCTACACATCCTGCCATCTACAATGTTGTTCTGTTCACTATTACTCTTCTTTGACTTGATAGGTAAGTAATGACATTTTCATTTAAACTGAGTGTGTTTATGTTGAGAGGTATTTATTTTTCAAATAAAAGATCATGAAGATGAGGATACATGTTTTTTACTTGGAATACTTTTATCTTTAAACTGCATTTGGAATTAATTCAATCTTCCATGTGGGTTTAAAGTAATATATATAATATAATGTTTTTACAGGTGTCAGTTCTGAACAGGTAATAACACCCTACACTGATGTAGAAGTGGCTTCAGAAAGGGACAGAGTTACTCTCTCTTGTAACTACACCTCTGGTAACACTTCAATGGTATCGACAACATCCCAAATCAGCACCACAGTTACTGGTTATGGAGCACGCGGGTATTACGCCACGGTTCACTCTAAATCATGACAAAATGCCAAACGTGTGGATCTGAAGATCTCCTCTGCTGAAGTGACAGACTGCTATGTACTACTGTGCTCTGAGGCCCACAGTGACAGGAAACCCAGAAACACTGTACACTGTACAAAACGCTAACATCGCCTGAGAGAGCATTTCTGCTCTGTAGTTCAAGGTTTCATTTGCCAATAGTTCCATCAAGTGGAGTCAACATGCACCCATTCTATTGTGTCAATAAGAGGAACATAGTTTTATACATAACATGTAATGAGTGGAACTGATTCACCCAGAGAGTGAATGTTCCAAGAGAAGATTATTAGAGAAGTCTCTGTCTAACACCCAGTGGCTATGATGCTGCTCTAATCAGTCTTGTTTTTTTGTGCACTTGTAGGTAACAATTCATTCTCCAGTAACTGAATGTGTACTAACAGAATGTACACTGTTCAGTATTCATTACAATATGGTATTATCAATATCAAGGGGTAATACACTGGAACACCAAGTGTGGATATACGGTACACTGTCTACACTGACTCAGTAATACATGTTGTTATTTTTTACAGGTACAAGTGTTGAAGACATAATTACTACAGACAGAGATGTAGTGGGTGTTATTTAGGGTAGTAGTGTTAAACTCTCCTGTAGATACAACAGTTCATTAACCAGCAGTCTGTTATGGTACCTCCAGAACTCTGGATCCTCTCCACAGTTCCTCATAGTGGATTACTCTGGGATCATAACCAACACTGATAGTACAAAATGGACCCTCACACATGAAAAAGAGGGAAACCATGTGGATCTGGAGATCTCCTCTGCTGAAGTGACATACTCTGATTTCCAGATCAACTATAAATGTTTGACCATTTTCTTCATAATTAAATATAACATGAATGAAGTACCACTGTATCAAATACCCTAGTTTCATACTCCTAATTATTCTTACACCTCTGAAGACTCTAGTCACTTCCATGCCAGTAAGAAGAACTACAGTATTTTATCTCTGAACCCTCAAAAGCAGCTTTATAAAAAGTAGTGTAGAAGATAACATAAGACATTATGTCAAAAATATTCCCAAACCTCCTTTCCAAAAATAATAAGTAACATAAAGTATAAGAAATGTATGAAACAAAATAACAACATTAAATTAAATAAAAAACAAAAAACAACAACAATTGATTTGAATTGTTTAATGTTTTTTTAACTTGTGTTTTATGTTATGTTGTACACTTCTTTTTATAATTTTATTTCATTTGAGACTTCTTGTTATTGTTGTATTTATGTTTGACATTCATTAGAACACTAGTTTTTTCTACTTATTTTTTGAAAAATAAAAGTGAGATTACAGTGAAATTACAAAGGTAAATGAAATAAAATACAAAAAACAGCACAATTGCACTGTATTCATTCCAAACGTTTTTCTTCATAATACAGTGTAACATAAATGGAGTAGCATTGTTAAAAATAAATGAATGCTTCTGTGCTACAATGTACATTAAACAAGGATTGCATGGCAGACACGTTAACACATTGTCTTCCCTGTCTTTGCCAGTAGGTGGAGGTACAACAATTTCTCGAATCAGCAACTAAACGATTTTTGCAGAGAGAGATATTCAACTCTGCCTATGTGGTGTCAGAGTTTTTTTGATCCTGTGTCTATCAGCTATGTTGCTGCTTTCATAATTTCTCCTCATCCTAGTCCTTGTTGGTGAGTGCTGTATTCAATTTGACAGTTTTAATTTAAAACCCAGAATGTATTATTTCAAAGTTGTCAAAAATACAATTATACTTCAGATTTGAGTATCAGTAAATTATGATAATGAGAAGGGGAAAGACACCAAAAAGTCAAAAACAGCAGCATGTTTTTCCTTTCTTGACAAGTAGCAGTTTTGAAGATGACAAACCCACTAGGCCTATGGTGGGTGGTGTGGAGGGTGATACCATCACACTATCCTGTAGCTACACTGGCTCTGTAGACAATCTACAGTGGTATAGTCAGTCTCCCAGGTCTAAACCAGAGTTCCTGATTCTCATCACTAAATCAGGATATGTCCAGAAACTTGTCCCTCCTCGCTTTCCAGCTCAGGTTCATACAGACCGCATGGATCTGGAGATATACTCTACTGAAGTGACAGACTCTGCTCTGTACTACTGTGACATGGAGCCCACAGTGACAGGAAACACTTCCTCATACAAAAAGCTGACAGTCTTACACCAATTTGCAGATGGTACATATAGTATAGCATGGTATAGTATTGTGGATCTATTGAAAAAACAAACAAACAAACAAACAACAACAGCAAAAAACAAGATATTTTCAGATAGAAATAAGTCTAAAATAAACTGAGGAGGAGGCCAATAGGAACTGAAAACCCTTAACCACAAACTACAGAAGAAGAGTTACATATCCATCAGAGGAGGGGCCTCATAGTCAAACACTGGTATAGGCTGGATATACCTGCAACCATGAGGATGTCTCTGTAGAGGATCTACTCAGCTCTCTCCCTGCCTTATCTCTCAGTTGGTTTATCTAGTCTGTGTCAGGATGTCAATCATATTACTGTTGTTCCTCTCTGCATTTGTAGGTGAGTGCTGAATTCTTAAACCAAATAACATTTTGAATACAAATACTTTTTTTCAAACAATAAGTGGTATTTTACTGGAAAGTTTCAATTCTTTCTCTTGTCATACTTTATGGGCACCTAATCCATGTCTTTTTTCTCTTTAGGAACAAACATTAACACAATGACAATACTTATGTTGCTGCAGGTGATAGTATGGAGCAGGAAACAATAACTCCAGTGAAACCTGAAGTCAATGCTCTCCAAGGAACAGACATCACTCTCTCCTGCAACTACAAGGGCAACGTTAATTTTCTACAATGGTACCGTCAATACCCCGGATCCAGACCAGAATGTCTTCTTTTGATCCTACAAAGCAACAATTATGTACAGAATACATCCATTACGACTCCACGACACACTGGTAGACTGAATGAAGAGAAGACCCGTGTTGACTTGATGATCTCCTCTGTTGAATTGGAAGACTCTGCTCTATACCACTGTGCCTTGCAGCCCACAGTGACAGGAAACCCAGAAAACACTATACAAGAACCTGTCAAGACCCTTGGGGATGAACAGTGCATCGTGTTCTGATCAATCAGTTATTATTTAGAGTACATTAATACATATATTTTTCCTGCTTCTCCACAATAAAACACATTTAATATCAATATTATTCAGGAAATAATATTTCATATTGTCTGCATCTTCCTGTTCTGATATAACATGATCAAAGATACCAGTCTGAATAAATATAGAATGAAGAACATTTGTGGTGTTGTTTCGCTTCCTTTTAGCAAAGGTTCCCAAACTTGTTCAATCGGTGACCCCATTCCAGCATTGTGGAACATCACGCAATGTTTATTCATGTGATATTTGAGTGACAAAAAAATAAACAATATCTATGGGCTAAAACATAATAAAAACACTTTAGCTGACATGGGCTAGTTGATCTGTACATTGCTGACACGTTATAAATAGCTCTCTAAGGTATGCAATGAATAACATGACAAGAGGAACTGATGATGCACTACCCAATTTTGAAATTGCACCTTGTGCATTCTACTATTACAACTTTCAAGAATAAGTTTAAAGCCGGACTGGCTGACCTCTCGCCCCACAGTTTGGGAACCACTGTTTAGAAGATTAAGGGCAGTAATTGTTTTATTTATACATTTTGAGACAATACCAAGAGGGCAGTCATGAGCTGAAATGTCTCTATTCAGAACTACAGCAAAATCAGCAATCCAACCCAGAAAGACAGTTGAACTCAAATACCTGACTACCTTTAGTGTAGAGAGGTGGAGCTACAAAGTCAGTGAGTGCTTTGACAGTACAGTATGTAGTCTACAATATGTTTGAAGAGAGGATAGTAATACACTCTTACTTGACAGCGCATGTATGAAACGCCGTTTGGGTCTTTGCGTGTCAAAAAGATATACGTCAAATAACACTTTTGACAAGTCAAATAAAAATGTGTAAACTATATGCAAATGTTGGCCAATCACTATATGAAAAACTTCTCATTCATCATCACCAACAAACGACTAAGTCATGTCAAACCTTGAAAACATGAGAGACCGCTTTATTAAGTTTTGCCAGCCAAGTGCAACCACCTTTACAACCAACTCCAGGAGGATCGGGTGGTTCAAAGGTATGATTAATTCTGGTAGGTTAGGTAATACCTGGCAAAAGTCAACATTAACCGGCAAACTAACTAGTAACGTTAGCTAGCTAACCTAGTAACGTTAGATTTCAACAGCTACCGTGGGGTGCGCGAGTATGGGCGGCGGCGATTATGCTGAGTGTCATTATTGTAACTTTTATAACGTTTGCATATGTCAGATTTCAATCGTTCAGGAGACGGAATAATGCTGGTGTCCAAAGGCGGCAAACCAGGAGAAGCAGGCTGATAACTATGAGGGTTTGCCTGAACGCAGACCCTACCATCCGGCAGCTGAACAGAATAGGAACATTTTCCCTATAGCCATGTAGTACATGAGGACAGTGCGATGCACAGTGATTGCTCTGTAAGTAAGATGGGTGTGAATCTATCTTGTGATTAAACATAGACTTATTGAAGGTTATTTTACTGATTTAAAGATAATGGACTGTTTCCCTGTTTTATAGTAGGATACCTTTTATTATATTTAAATAATGTTTCCATATCTCAGTATCTTTAGAGTAGCCTGTGAGGCAGATCAAGGTGCCGTATGGTCAGGAGAGCAGCTTCTTGAAGGTTTGGGGGAAACATTCCCCCAGATGAATCCAAATGTAGAGGCCTTTAAGACAGACAGGAGGAGGAGGCTCTTCCCTACAGAAAGGATTGTTGTCAAGACAATGGAGGACAGAGATGGTGTGATTGAATTGGTAGCTCAACAATTTGTCCAAGGAAGCAAAAAGGTGTCCTTGGAGCAGTAAGTCAACTCTATCATAAATCTGTGAAGT